>PVKU01009188.1:0-64536 GCA_004027475.1 Anoura caudifer
CTGCCGGTCCGCACCTCCGCTTTTTCCTGCCGCGACTCCGCCCCTCTTACCGGTCTGGATGAATTGTTGTTGGACTTCCAAACAGTTTGATTTTCTGAGATCTGGTTGTTTTCTTGTTTCTAAATCCTTGTTGTCCTTAATTTGGTTGTGAGAAGAGACACAGTGCGTCTGCCTATGCCTCCATCTTGGCCGGAAGCTCCCTATTTTTAATCTTTTATCAGTTAGCACTGAAACTTTACCATGCATATTTAACATAAAATCTAAGGTAAACAATACTTTAACCTATATCCTAAACTATACATGAACTTTAGAGTACTTTACCTCCGATTGCTTGTCCCTTACACTTTTTTTCATTTCAATGATTCTTTTTTATTGTGGCAAAGCATACATAACATGAAATTTACCATTTTGACCATTTTTAAGTGTACAGAATCAATGGCAGGGAGTACATTCACATTGTTGTGCAGCCATCACCACCATTCATCTCCAGAACTTATTATTCCCAAAATGAAACTCTGTACACCGGAGGTGTCAAACTCATTTTCACCGGGGGCCACATCAGCCTTGCAGTTGCCTTCAAAGGTCCTAATGTAATTTTAGGACTGTATAGATGTAACTATTCCTTAACAGCTAAGTGAGAGCTTGGTGCTGCTGCCAGGTAGAAACAAGGTACTGGCCAGATAAAACAAGGTGGAGGGCCGGATTCAGCCCGGGGGCCTTATGTTTGCCACCTGTACTGTACACATTAAACAGTAGCTCCTCCATGATGTGGAGCATCTTTTCAGAAGCTTATTTGCCATCTGTATGTCTTCTTTGGTGAGGTCTTTGTTAATTGGGATGTTTAAATGTTCTCTGTATATTTTGTATACCAGTACTTTAACAGATGTTTCTTTTGCAAATATTTTCTCCCAGTCTATGACTTATCTTCTCATTCATTTGACATTGTCTTTCACTTATACACTATGGATTTTCATTAAATTAGTTCCTCTCTGGCTCCTCAGTGCTTTAAGTTCCTTATGCTCTAGTGCATTTTCTCAACTGTGTGGCCTCAGCTACTGGCTTAATTTTCTGTGTATTCGTGACCTGACTCCTGAGCTCTCTTACCTCGGAGAATAGCCTCAGAAACCTGCATAACAGGCTGTGCTCCTGTTTATTTCTCTGAAGGCATCCCTACGAAATACTGCCAACTTCTGAAAGACCAACAATAACTCCAAGAGTAAATTTTTTAGGATCTAGTTACTGTGAGAAGGCAAATCACCTATGGCAATGACCATGTGTGATACACTAATTGTGAACTTTTGATTTTTCATTGCAATCATTGTTCCTCTCATATCTAAGATATCTAATTAGTTCTTTTTGTAGAATTTGTTCTTGTTTCATAACTACTGCTCTTGTTTAGTAAACTACTGTTAATTTTTCACATATGTAATTATCTAATTTATTCTTTTATCTAAAAATTAGTTGTTCAATTTTTACTATGTACAGGGTGTGGCAAAAGTAGGTTTATAGTTGTTCATATGGAAGATAATATGATAATTAATAAATGATAATACAAGAATAAACTCTGTGTGTTGCATACTCATAACTGTAAATCTACTTTTGCCCTACACTGCATAAGAAATTTTTCTAGGTACTAGAGAACATAGCATAAGTAAAACAAACAAAACTCTCTGACTTCATGAAGACAATATTGTTGTGAGAGAAAATAATAGATAACAACCATAGAGTGCTTAATATATGAATATATGTCAGGGATTAGTCAATAAATATTACTATAGTAACAGTAATAATCAATTAGTCAATAGTAATACTAATAGAAAATAGTAATATTTTCTGCATTTTTTAAAAATCATATAAGTATTTCTATCTTCACTTACTATAGCCCTGGATATTAAGATATATTTTTAAAATTATTTTTACATTGCTCTATTATTTTTAAATATATTTTATTAATTATGCTATTACAGTTGTCCCATTTCTCCCCCATCATTCCCCTCCACCCTGCACACCCTCTCCCACCCACATTCCCCCCTTTAGTTCATATCCATGTGTCATAAGTTCTTTAGCTTCTGCATTTCCCACATTATTCTTGCCCTCCCCCTGTCTATTTTCTACCCACCATCTATGCTACTTGTTCTCTGTACCTTTTCCCCCTCTCTCCTCCTCCCACTCCCCTGTTGCTAACCCTCCATTTGATATCCATTTCTGTGTTTCTGTTCCTGGTCTAGCTGTTTGCTTAGTTTGCTTTTGTTTTAGGTGTGGTTGTTTATATCTCCGAGTTTGCTGTCTTTTTACTGTTCATATTTTTATCTTCTTCTTAGATAAGTCCCTTTAACATTTCATATAATAAGGGCTTGATGATGATGAACAACCCAGTTGCTGGGTTGTGACACTGTATGTGGGGCAGGGGTCCGAGAGGAAACAATGGTACTTGCTCCAGTCTCTGCCAAATTTCAGTTACTTCTCCCTGCTTCCCACAACCAAATTGGGCCCTTCTGGTGCTGATTCCTGTGTGGGTGGACTTGTGCACATTCTAGGACCCTGTGGGTCTCTCCAGTGAACTCTCCTGTGAGGCTGGGAGTCTCTCCTGCCACCTCAACCCTCACAGGTGTTTTCAATAGGTGTTTCGAGGCTTTATTTCCCTGTGCTGGGGTCCTGGGTTGTGCGGTCTGTCTCACTCTCCATTTTCACCTGGTTTATCTGCGCAAAAATGTGGGACCACCTGGTCCACCAGCTGCCTTGTGCACGGTGCCCTTCCACAATCTACTGCCTCGCTGAGTCCACCTGCTGCCACCTTGTGCACTGGTCCGCCAGCCACCGCTTTGCTGCAACCTCTGTCCACCTGGCCACTGGACTCTGCCCCTCCTACTGGTCTGGATGAATGTGTCTACTTTAACTCCTTGGTTGTCAGATTTCCATACAGTTCAATTTTCTGTTGTTACTGGTTGTTTTTTGTTTCTAAATTTTGTTGTTCTTATTTTGGTTGTAGTGTGTCTACCTATGCCTCCATCTTGGTTGGAAGTCTTTGCTCTATTATTTCTATTCTTTCAAGTTAAATTCTTCTACAAGTGGATTTGTTTTCCCTCTGTCATAGTAGATTTCCAGATACTTGGTATCTTTGCTGCTGTGTTTGTATTTTCTAGGGATGACTACTTCTTGGCTCATTGTGGATTCTAACAGGCTCCTTAGGAGACCATGGTATAGGAGAGCTAACCGAAATCTTGACAATTTAAAAAGTTCAAAGTTTTTGTATGTGTTTGTTCTTTAAGTGCAAGTTTTGAATAACCCTTAGAGAGTGAGCAACTAGATAGTATATTTGATAAATATCTTCCATGAGCACACATACATGCATACACACACTCATGTATACATATATGGACACATATATGAACACATAAATGTATATATAGCAGCAGCATCTTTTGAAAACTTTGGCCTCTTTTTTACCATGGTAGCTTCCTGTTTGGTTTCTACTTTTAGGTATGTCTTTCTAATATATGGATATATTCAGCTTTTAGTTTTCAAGCATAAATATATATTTAATAATTTTCTTTGCCTCTTTTCTATCATTTCTACCCATTTTGTGAGAGAGGAAGAGAGTTCATTCTATATATAATTTGCTATCTTAAATAGAAAATCCAACTCGGATTTCATATGTCATTTTGGAACCTTCGATAAAAGGTTTACCTGTGTGTTATCAATAGCTTTTTAACTTTTATTTCTTAGTAGAAGTCTCTCCCACCTTTCTGGCATACAATGACATTATTTCATTTACTAAAGCATTTCCTTGGGTTATTGTGAACAATAAGGTGAAGTTCAGTAAATAAACTTATTGAAAGTCTTCATAATTAATTTTACATTCGGGGGGAATTGTAGCTAAGAAAATTTCTAGACTGCTGTGTGCTGAAACATCACAGCTTTATAGTATAAACATCATTGTCCTTGCTTGGTTTTTACTCTGCTTGCATTATTTAAACCTTTGAACACTAACACTGGTGTCATAAAACAGAATTTATATTATCTTATGAATTCCTCAAATACCTTTAGTCTTAGATGAATAAGAAGTGGTAAAATATTTTTATTACAGCTACCGTTTGAGCTCTAGTAAGTGCCTCTGGTCCTCTATACCAATTATTTCATGATAAAGTGAAATCTGCTCAGCATGTGATTCCTTCAAAGTAGGATGAGTACCATCAATTCTTCAATGGATCCCTAAATACGTGTTTTCATTTCCCTCACATAGATAATGAAAGAGGTGGGGATCCCTGTGGAACACCTCTTACCTCTTGTTATTTTCTGTTCCTTCTTTACCTGAAGATGCCTTGCTATGAAATTATACTCTGAATAGCAACCTCCAGTTCACTAAGTAGCCACCTTATCATTGCACATTATTCCAGCTGTGCCAGTAACAGCTGTGAACGAGAGAAATGCATAACATCATAGAGCTTATGGAGCTCAATATGTTAGTTCTGTTTATTCAAAAAACCACCTGTGTTCCTGGGGAAATTGGAGTGGTTCCAAAGGAGAATGAAGACACAGCAGACGGTAATGACACCTTCAGAGCTGGAAGCTGAAGCATCATTGCTTTGGGTTGAAAACATTGTGACAATCTTGTGGGAAACTTGATTCCTAATATCTCCAGCAGAGCATTTTTGTTTAGAATATTAATTAACAAGTGTATAGCTCAACTTCCCAGTTCCCTTTTCTCACATATAGAGAGGACATGGATGGGGTCATGACCATTGCTGGGAGGGAAAGATTGCATTGATGTGTGAGAGGGAATGCTCCCAGTTGTCCATTTTTTAAAAAACCATATTTTTTTCCTGTTTCCTTTAACATTTATGGAGATTGTTTTACTGGCTCTAAGTACAAAAAATATTCTCTTTTTTTCTTGAATAAATAATTACTGTGTTTCCTCCAAGTTGTTAAGGAAAACTGAGTTACCTTGGGGATCCTAAGGAAAGTCTACGTGTCAAGAATTTCGCTGGCACCATGATCATTCTTGACATACGGGGATAATACTGGAGAGAAAGGTCGAATAGTGAGTGAATGGGTGTGTATTGTGATACCTGGTATACTTATAGTAAGGCTGCTAAATAAGGGAAAGTGCAGAATTTGCCTGACAGGATAACTCAATTGACCCTAGCCTCAGGATAGGAAAAATGCAAGGGGTCTTTCTCTTTCCGAGTTGTGTCCATGATGAGACTGAACTGCAGACTTACTCTGCCATTATGTAGAGTTGCTTCAGGCACGTAGTGTTGGTTGTGGTGGATCTATCTCCAACCTTCTGCCCCATTAAATGCTCTATGGCAATCTTGAAGGCATCCCTTGATACTGTGACATCTACCCTAACCCGTGCATCACTATGAATTTTTCCAGGTTGTTTCTTTCCATATCCTTTAAGTGCAACTTAGGCTTCCCAGAGCAGTGTGAGATTATTTTACATTGGAGAAAACAGCTACTCAGCACTGATATGATTTAGAAGTTGTTTTTTTTAAGTCTCTCCAGAACACCCTCTTCATTTGGGTTTGCTTAGCTTTGTTATGAAAGCATAAATATACTGTGGGGAATCAGAACTTTCCAAATAATGTGACATGCTTTCTCCCAAGTTCTTTCATTCTTTGCACCGTGTTGTGCTACTATAGCAGTTCTTGCAGAACTCATGGACCATTTCCTAACGAGGTTTGGTAAAGGTGCAGGTTATGAAGGGAGACATTAGGCACAAATGTGTTTTCCTCTAAGAGTCCAGGCCACTTCTTTGCCAAAAGTCAGCAGAACATCAAGGAAAAAAGAATATAGCCTCAGCAGGGTATTGCAGTGGAGGGCAGAGGACAAACACCCACAGGATTACATTGTAACATAGAAAAAAGTGTGAAAGTGCATAGTAGCAAAAGACAAATCTCTGGGATTTTGAACTGTATTATCCATACATGTATTTTCTTCTTTTTCCTCCTTTGCTTTCCCCTGTACTCTTGATATAAAATTCTTGATGCTATCAGAGACACTATCTGCCTCACAATGGATTTTTGTGGGCATTGCATTCTGGGCTGGCTGGAATGGCTGAGCATTCTAGTTGTGGCTAGGCTATTTGTAAAGAAAAGGAGATGCCTGGACTTGCCTAAGAGAAATTTCCCCTCTAGTTTCTTGCAGCTGGTCTTCTGAGAGTGGGTTTATAAGCCAAGATCTGGTGTGTGGAGGCAGCAGTGGTTAGGAAGTCCTGCCAGTGAAGCCCCCCTCAGAAAAGCACTGCACACCTGTGTTTCGGGAAATAAAACTCCCTTCGTTATTTTCTCCCGCTTTGTTTTTACTAGTGCAACAGTGTACATTCTTAAGAAATTGATTGGGGTCCTGAACTTTTTGCTTCCCTACATTCTTTCACATACAAAAATGAGAAGGTAAATCTCTCTTCTCTTTAAGCCAAGGTAACATAAACAGGGCTACACAAAGAGAGGGTGGTCCAATGGCCAGCAGCATTGGCATTGTGTAGGAGCTTGTTAGAAATATACATTCTTGGGCCCTACCTCAGGCTTACTGAAGCAGAATCTCTGAGGTGGGGACCAACAATCTGTGTTTTAATGAATTCTCCAAGGGAGTTTTATGAACTCTAATGTTTGAGGAGTGGATAAGGAGGAGATTGTCTGTGTGTTTTGAGCCCATCCAAGTGTATTTTGCTGGATTGTTTCCCAGAGAAGAGGGCAGTTGGCAGATGGCACCCATTTCCACATAGTGCCCCAGTAGGTGACAGGCCATCTGAGGAGACACTGGGGATGCCTGGAGAAAGATCACCACATGCATGGCCTTGAAGAGACAGTGAAGATCCTATATGCTGACTCTGGCTTAAAAAGCATGAATACTGTACCACAGCCATCCGACTATTTGTGTACCATGTGAGCTTCAGCAATGAGCATCTCTGTGGAGGCTACCAAGAATGGAAAGCCAGAGGCCCCTCCGCAGGGCTCTTGGACTGTGTCATCCCAGGGTTCTCAGATAATCTCAGGGAAGTGGGGGCAAGTCCCTGCAATATGCCTTAGGCTGGGTTTCCTTCCACATTTGGCATGTAGGGCACAAACAAGATTTTTTTCCATTTTCAAAGATGTATAAAATATATACTTGGGTATATCATAAAAACAATTCATAGCCATAACAGTGGGAGGAAATAGTATTCAATAATGTCAAATATGAAAATGTCTTTTTTCTCTTAAATTTTTAGTAAAACCAAGGTTCTTGTATCTGACGTCCTCTGACTCTGCCCCATAAGAGGGGTTTAATAAATTCTTTCTGGTTAACTAGCTGGCAAAAAGGAAAACATATATTTCTTTTATTTGTTTCTATATGAACATTGTTTTTAAAATCACTTGCAGACAATAAAAATGAATGAAAATGACGTGATTGATTGGTTTAAGGTTGACCTGCAGAAGTCCGAGTGCTGTCGTGGGAAAAGTCAGGACTGGACAGTGGCTTTGACTCCTTGCTCTGCCCATTCCTAGGTATGTGACCTTAGGCAAAGCAGTTTTATTTTTTATGGTTTGGTTTCATCAGAGTCTTCCAAGGCGTTATTTCATCAGAGATTCATATAGCTCACTCTTTCTCATCTTAGAGGTTTCTGCTTAGAGATCATCTATGGTGAATGGCCTTCCCTGACCTTCATAGTTAAAAGATGCTGACCTCCCTAGGGCCAGTCTGTCTTCTCTTTCTCCTCAGTTTTCTTCTTGGCTTTACCTGAAATTGTGTTGCTTATTTATAGCCTGTTTTCCTGACTAGAAAGTTAGTTTCATTAGGACATGAAGTTTATGTATCTTGTTCTTCTCCGCCCCGTGATTAGAAGAGTGTTTGCCACAATAGGCAGTCTTATATATTTGTTGAATGAATGAATGAATGAATGAGATATAAAATGGTTAAAACAGCCTAGATCTTCCACTATGTTTGTGACGATTAGGTAAGCTAATCAAGGTGGATGCACACATGTCATTGCAAAGGTTTCCTAGCAACGTGATTAAGAGCTTGGGTTCAGAGACAGCAGGCTTTGATACCTGGTTTTGCTGTTGACCCCTAACAGTGATCTGGAGCAGATTACTTTACCTCTGTTGGCCTGGTTCTTGTCTATAAAAGCGACTAATAACACCTGCTTGATATGAGAATTAAATAAAATAATATAGATTAAAGGCTTAGCTGGGGGCACAGTACTTAGGAAATGTAGGTGAGTGAATGAATGAAGCTCATGAAAGTACTTTGAGAAAAACATAAACTATATAGCACTATAAAATGTTGTTAAGTATATAATTAATAATAATAAACCCTAAAGAGCTGTCCTATTTGAGGTGCTAATTCCTATTTCCCGATAGTGTAGACAAACCCAGCAAGGTTGGTAGAATTGCCCGCAAATGTGCTGTGAAACACTGAAGAAACTCAACCTTCCCCAACTCCACTGTGTCCTGTGGAAACATTTAATATAAACTATCTTTTTTTTTTTTGACAGGGTAAGAAAAACAACACCAAACTGTGGAATGCAGGTGACTTCTATTCTGGCTGTAGTTCTGTCCCTAAAAAGCTTTGTAGTTCTTCCTAAGTAATAACTTCTGGATCCCAGGTTCCTCATCTTCAAAATGAGAGCATAGTGACAGATGATCTGTCTGGCTTTTCTCCGTTCTATATATCCTATTAACTTGTTTACTTTCTTATAGCCTAGGTATGTAAGGGACCTTGATTTTTGACTTCCAGAGCCCCATTTTAACCATGGCATGGACAGTCTAACATTTGTTTAGCTAAATGTTTGTTTAACACTTCCTGTAAAAACTCCAGCATAGCTCAGGTCTTTGTTCCTTGTGCCATAACTTTTATTAAAATGTCTTATTGAAATGGTGGGCTGTAAATATTTAAGCAGTCATAATTCAGTTTCCAGTTTTACTAATATCAGGAGAATATTAAAATATTGATATTTGTTATGAGGAGAATAAGGGTTGTCATTTTATGTATTATTACTTTTTTGCAAAGTGAAATTTTATTCCAGGAGAGGAAATTAAAAAAAAAAATGTGCTATAAAGAAAGCGTGGGAACTAGAAAGTCAGTTGTGAGAAATGTTGTCCAAATGGGCTTACAGTCAACACTTGTTTGTTTCAAATGCTCTGTACCAAAATCTGAGTGTGAATAATATGATACAAAACAAGAACATGTAACATGTCTTATAAAATAAGTTTTCAAGAAAATAAGACAAACTTTAAAGGGAAGCAAACATCTGCTGGAGCTGCCTATCCATCTGTCTAACACTTCTCAATTCAGAACACCAATTGCTGTGCATAAAAAGATCCCTGGCTGAGACTACCAGCTCTTCCAGCAACAGAGGGAGACACCCTACAGGAACCAGGTTCAGCTGAGGCTTCCTGGCCTCTGACCTCCCTAGGCTGCATGTCTCAGCTTATAGTGCGGCTGCGGCCCCCATGGCTTTGTGGATAAAGATGTTACTTTCTTGAATTAAGTTTCTCTTTTCTGTCCTCCAATTCTGTAATTACCTGAATCACATAAACAGGTACTTGATTGTCTCAGAATATAATCCAAATATTAATATGAAATGGTGCCTGATTTATTATTTATGTGATCCTTATCTTCCCACCTACATCAATTTTTTTATTTTTTTCTTTCCATGTACATCAAAAGTTATATTTTATTTTTACCTCCCCCCACCCCCAGAATCCTGAGCTGATGATCATAAGAGGCTGCAGAGAGGGGAAACACTCTAAAAGCAGGTTGGTAAAGTGATTGTATCTACAAAGAACCAGCATAATGTGCCATGTCACATGGCTGCCCAATGTTAATGTGTACTGATGAGCACCAAGGTGATAGAGGTCTTTTTTAAAAAATGAGACAAGAGACTCAATAGAGCATTTTAATGCAGCCTCATCTCACTCATCCTCAATTATTAGGTCTACATTCGCTACTGTTTTTAAAAATGTGCATGCAAATGGCATCATTAGTCTATAATTAATGCTGCTTGTCCCTGGGAGTTCAGCAGTGGCCTCTGGGTGATGTGAAGGACACTGTCTGTGCTGGCTGCCCTATGTTCTCATTCCTGTTATTTACTGCATGTACAGAGCATGGGTGTTACATGGGCTTCTGTTCCCTGCCATGCTTCGGTGCTCCCTGCAGTGAGCAGGCAATAAAGTCAAATTTAAAGGAATCCTGCTCTTTCAAACAGGTCAAAACAAGCATTCAGAGAACATTTTATATTTTTTCTTGTGCCTATCAGACACTTCCCTGCATAGAATTGAATCAGAGCTGTTATCCATTTAGAGGAAAACAGTGTCCAATCACAAAGGCTCAAACTTGTTAGCCTATGATTTTGCATATGATTTGCATGTTAATAGTTTGATGTCAAAACATACAGTTATCTACCTGTCCCTTCTCCTCTATTGTCAAGATGGGCTGATTAGTTTCATTAAAATTAACTCTTAGGCTTCTTCCAACCTCAAAAAATTTAAAAAAAAGAAAGTAAAAAGAAAAGCTGCCACAATGATACAAGATGTTGTAAGTAGTTCTGATTCTACTGGAAGATAAAAAGCCAAAGTGAAGAAGTTAGTTGTATGGATGAAATTTTCAATTTGTGAGATATGAGATTCATTGTTGTTAATCTTATTCTACAAGCCCAGAGACGATTTTTCTTCTTTTCATTGTCCTAAAGCTCCAAGGACCTGCAGTTTGAATGTTTTGTCCCTTATCCCTTCTAAATGGATTTGGTTTTAAACAAACAAACAAACAAACAAAAAGTTTATGATCCATGTGTAAGAAATGTTCATGTTTTTATAAAACTATATATTTCAGATGTTTAGGAATAAAAAGGAATGAAATGAAACACATATGAAGTAGAAAATTATAATGAAGAGCTTATTTGTCCAAGGCTGGCATCTGAGACATCATTTTGATGGGTACAATGAAGGTTTATTAGTGGTAGGTATTTTCCTCAAATTAGTAGCAGAGAAGACACTGCATCTGGAAATACTTGCTAATAAGGGTGAAATGTTTGATTTCAGAGTCCAATTAATTAGCTATCTGATCTAGTTAGATCTGGTATATATAACTACACACACACACACCCCTCAGTGGTAATTTAAAACATTGTATTAGAGAAAATGTCAGTGTTTTGGTATTATGGTCAGTGTTTGCTGACCATATGGTATTATTTGGTCAGTGTTTGCTAAGAGATTTAAAGGTATTGTTTAAGACAATAGGCACTCTTCAGGAATACAAAGGGATACAATGAAATCACTGCCTTCCACTGTGATCTAGCTTGGAAGAAAAGTCAAATTCATATAAAAATGTAGCTAAAATTTTACAGACCATAAATGCATGGATCAGAGGAAGGAAGTTATGATGTTAGAGAAAGTTCTTCATGAGTCTCGGGAGAGAACAAAGACAATTATATCATGATTCATTTATCCATTTACTCAGCTAATATTTATTGAGGGCCTATGTATTAGGCAGTATGCCTGCTGGTGCTGGATATAAAGCAATGAGTGGGACACAGATTCTGTTCCCTGATTTAGTAATAACTAATCAATCATTTAATTTGTATAGCATAAAGGGGTTTATGGAACTCTTTTTGTATTTGATGTTTACCTGTATAATCAATACAACCTTAAGATAACAGTATTCATCACCTGTGTTTTTTTGTGAAAATCCTTTCCAAGAAGGAAATGAGTTTTCAAATGCCCACAGAAATCAGGTGGCTGAGGCTGGACTTGAACTCTGGCCTTCTGATTTCAGGTCCTTTAACATCTCAAGTATACCACAACAGAGCAATTGGACTGCAGTGAAGGTTTCACATACAGGAGAAGTAGGAAAGCATCTGGAGAACTTGGTAAGACTAAGACTACAAACTCATGAAGAATAGGCTAAGAAATTTGACAATGGGAACCATTAAAATTTTAATGAAGGAATCTCTATAACAAGAACACTATCTTAATAAAATCATTCTCACAGAGGTGTGTAGAATTAGGCCAAGATGGAGAAACGGTTGGCAACAGATCAACTACTATCCCACCACAAAGTGACAACCCACTTTACCCAACACTGATTGGATAGAGCTGGCCATCATTGCTAGAGATTTACAGGGAAATGGGAAAAATGAAGAAAATATAAGAATACTTACTGAAATTAACTGATTAGATTGATGACTACTTGGATATGAGATTAGGGAAAAGGAAAGATTAAAGTTCAGTATCAAAATTTTGAACCTGAGAAGTCAAGAATTAAAAAAAAAGTAAGAGCAATTGGGAAGAATCTTATTTTAGGGGGAGATGACATGTCTGGCTTTGCACCATTGAGAAGAAAATAATATAATATTCAACAGTTAACACAGCTGTCAACTGATATTGAAGTCCTGGGTTCAGGGGAGAGGGTGAATGATGTGGATTGAGATGCTTTTTCATAGACGTCACCATTTCCACAGTGGGAACCTTGCTGTTAGATGAGATCTGAAGAATATGTGGACAGTCAAGTGAGCAGAGGGCTAAGGACTGAACGCTCTCCAAACAACCTCAGTTATGCCTCTGTGTGCTTCAAGTAACTAATGAATATGGTCTTGCACAGAGGGATCACCACAAGAAATAACATTTCTCTTGGATCATTCTGGGCTTTTCCACTAGGCCACAACAAATAAGTGCTTATTTAAGAGCCAGAGTGTAGAATCATGGCATTAATAATATTAAATAGGGTGATTGTGGCATAATAAATAACTATTTGATCTTTGTCTCTGGTTGCTGGCACACATCTTATGAAGTCCTGGAAATCTCCCGACAAGAATATATTTTGTATTCTAATGGGGTGACTCCTACATGAACCCATAGATAACTTCTGTATGGGGACTGGTCACCAGAAAGGCCAAGCTGTGATTAGAAATTTGGAAATTTCAACATCCCTCTCATGAGGAGGGAGGGGCTGAAAATTCAATTCAGTCACTGATGGCCATCAATTTAATCAATCATGCCTACATAATTAAACCTCTATAAAAAATCCTAATCAACGGAGTTTGGAGAGCTTCTGTGTTGGTAACGCATAAAACTGCTGCCCACCTGGAGAGGGCATGGAAACTCTGTGCCACCCTTCACCCCTGCTCCTTGCCAGGTGCATCTTCCTTTTGGCTATTCTTGATTCTATTCTTTACAATAAACCAGTGATAGTAAGTGAAGCACTTTCCTGAGTCCTGTGAGTCATTCTAGCAAATTATTGAACCTGAGAAGGAGGTGAGGGGAACTCCTGAATCTGTGGTCAGCCAGGCAGAAGTATGGCTAGCCTGGGCAGCCCACTGCCACTGGTGTTTGAAATGGGAGTAGTGTTGTGGAATGGAGCCCTTGACTTGTGGCTCTGATGCTAACTTCAGGTTAGTTTCAAAACTGAATTGAATTGTTAGACACTCAGTCCAGAAAATATGAGACTTGATTGGTATTTCATAAAGACACCATGCATTTTGTGTTAGGAGAATAATATCTTTCCATGGCCCTGGAGGGTGCTGAGTTGATCAGTAATAGTCACCAGTTCTGGGGGTTGTCTATTTTCAGCTGTCTGTCCTGACCAATGGAAGAGTTATCTGGCTCTGGGCTGTGAATGTCATTTTCCTGTAGCCATATGTCAACAATATAAAATGCTACAGAGAATGCACATAGAATGGTGGATTAGAAAGTCACCAGTAATTTCTGAAAATACAGTTCTAGGAAAATGTGTGATGGCAGAAGCCAATTCTGGTTATAACGAACAAAACTATAATTTGAGAATGGAGACCAGATAGACAGACTACTTGTTTGAAAAGCATTAGAAGAAAAAAAAGAAGCTAGATGACCAAAACAATCCACAGGCATCCTTGACTCTTACTTGGGTATCCTCTTTGGGGAATTCTACAATTCCATCTCAGAAATGTGGTAGACAGTGTTATTGTAAGTTTGATTGGTATAACATGAATTGATCCAGCATGGGAAACAGATTACAGTTAGGTATAAAGAAGACCAGGACAGTGTGCCAACAAAGAAAAAACTAGAAGTATTTATATGCATGAAAAATGGCAAATTTCAATTTCAACTCGTAGGATTTGTATAGACCTAGGAAGGATAATAGGGATTGTCTGACTAAACCTGTTCATTTTACATCTGGACAGATGGAGTAGCTTTTCTGGATCTCATGACTAGTTAGTAGAAGGGATGGGACTAGAGCTTTGGGACCTCGGTCCCCTAGACGTTTCCTTCCCTTCCCCCCACCACCTTCTTGATTTTGCATGTGGCCATCATGCTTTCGGGCACTTGAACACCGCCCATTTTCTCACAAGCTTTCCATCTCTGCTTTTTATCATGGTATTTCCTACAATTGTCCCACTCCCTTGTCTTAGCTCTCTGTATTAAATTCTTTGCTTCTTTTGAGATTATTTAAAATGCCATATCCCCCATGAACACTTCTCTGAAGACCCTTCCTAACAGTTCTGTCTCCTGCTGAGCTCTTAGAGCAAACTGACTCATTCTTGTATTATTTTTATTTACATTGTCTCTGACAAATGCCACATGGAAAGTATTACAAAAAAGGATTAAACTTGTCAGCTGACCAAACAGCTGACAGACTATGCCTGGCCAGACTATGAGTGCCATTGGAAGGAATATACTTTAGACATATTTTTCTAGCCATAGGGTATATTACATCTTTCTATATGGCCCTTATTTCTGTAACATATTTTTTCTTCATGAAGGTAAGAGGTGTTTTTGGTCTAACTGCCTTATTTTAGCACCAGCTAATTAAAATGATCTCTCCCTTTTTTACTGGTCTTCCTGAACCGCTGTCCACATAGATCCGTGCCGCAGACAGTACAATATAAATGGTAAGGGTATCAGGAATCAAAGAATAAATATCAATAGTTTGAGTGAGCTAGGGACTGATGATAATTTAAGGCCCAATTAATAGGGGTTTCCTCTCAACAGAGCCTCACACTTAAGTTTGTAAACTTTTCATAATAGGCATTCCTGATATGAAAAGGCTTTTTCCAAGGCAGAACATATTTCGTTGACTCTTCTTTGGGCTGTATTAATATACTTCATAGAGAACCGAAAAATTGGGTTGGCTTGGTTTACACAACTGTGTGTCAATACTAGAAGCGGCCTTTTTAGAGGAAGAGGACAGCTGCTAGTCTGGTGTGCTTTTAGGGACACAGGGGAGGCCTGCTTCCCACCGACTCCGTCTGGCCCCCCAAACACCATTTCTCACATGATTGATTCTAGAAATAATATCAAAATGTTGCAATAGTTTTAAAAGATCTAACACATTATATAGAAAATCATAGAGAAAAATTTACATTAAATACTCCCACGAGAGGTAATACATTGACTTACATTTAAGCCACTTTAAGATGGAGGGTAAGAGAAGAATTTAGTCTTTGAAAGGCAGTGGGGGAAACATTATATAGAAAATATGGAATGAAGACTCCTGAAAGTTCCAAAGAAAACGTCACAAACTGAACACCTTTGCCCTGCTTAGTGATGCACACCAAGAATTAGGAAATAATTCTAGGTCTCCAAATCTCAGTTCCAATGTATTTATTCTATAAAGTAAATAACTATGACTCACAGAAACAAACTCTTTGTAATATGCATCCCAATTAATTTGCAACTACTTATTCTCAGGCCCTGAAAGTTTTCCCCCAATACAAGATTCAGATCTTGAGATGGTAATCTGATTTTCAACCATATGCGTGAAAACATACTTTCTTTTTTTTTAGTGTTAATTCCTGAATTGCCTAAATCACTTAAAAGTGATGTGATAATCAACTTCTAAAGACAGAAGTAATAAAGACTTCCTTTCTTATTCTAGAGTCAATAAAGGATGTAAAATTCCAATTAAAATTCCAAAAGACAATGTAGATGTCTAAGGACCCAAACGGTAAGGAGCATGTGCTAGTGTCATGTCCTTGACTTCATATTACATGGTCTCATTAAAATACCCGAGTAATGGGAACACTATTTCCCAGTTCAGCCACCTCTGGATATCATGATGCAACTGTGAAGGTCAGGTACAAGAGCCAATGTCAAAAGAACCACAAAATCAAACCCAAGCTCCTAGGAGTTTTAGCCATCTCTAGTCCCAAATTTTGTGATGTGAGCACAATGTCAACTGACATTGCCTATTATTTTTTAAACAACCATGAAGCTGTGCTCCATCCTTGAGTAGACTATCACATCTCCCTGACTTGAAAAGTTCAAGCAGTTTTCTAGGAAGGTCCCTTTTATTAAATGTTTTAGGAACAGTTAAATTAAAACAAATGATATGAACTAGAAAAAACTTGTTCTCAAAGGCAGGTTTCAGTTCTTTAATAAAATGTTTGGTCAAACTTCTTCTTATTTCCTTTCTTTTCTGCAAGTATTCTTAGGCACATTTTGAGTTGGTGTTGCATAGCTTTAAAAAAAAAAAAAAGAGAGAGCCTTTTATTTGTTTCCCTGGCTGGGCTTTGCATATTCTGTCTGCACCCTGGCAAAGAACTGCTTCGAAGAGCATAGTCTTGGGGCTTCCTCTCCTTCTCCACCTCGTGCCACACGCATTTGTGGTACTCCATCCTTTAAACCTGGCCCCCAACTGAGCCTTCAAGGATAGGAAATAACCTCCAACTCCATATTCTTCTTCAGTAGTTGACTGTGACTGGGAAAAGAGGCATACAAAGCATTTTGCATTCTCTGGATGTACCACACAGTAATTCTGCTGTCTGAAAACTCTGTAATGTCAATAATTGATGCACTTGAGAAGTGGTAATTAAATTAGTTAATTATGCTAGTAAAATTACATGCAATTATGTGACTGCAGGGTATGTTTAGTAAATTAGGCTTTCCCATACTCACTATATATTGTGGTGCCAATTTTGTTCCTTGATGATTAGGTAGCTTTTGATACTTCTTAATTGATTTAATACCTGGATCTTCATTAGCCCTTGATTGCTATGCTATGTATGTCTGATATTTTTTTCTCTCTGATATTTTACTGAGATTATGCATCAGGGGAAAATATACATACATACTTAGGGATGATACATATGTGAATATATACACATGTTTTGCGTTTAAAATGTTTAGATGTTGGAATATCCCCTCCCCCACTACCCTCTCATCTTCTGAGAAATAACTAATCCTAAATGTTGACTCAAATAGAATCCAAGAGCTTAATCCTTCATCAACACTCTAAAACAAGACATTATCATGTTTAATTATTCTGTTTCTGAAATATCAATACAAGTAATACTAGGCAGTATTATAGAAGGAAGCAAGACATTAGTATTTTCACGAAAGATAATAATTTACCTCTTGACCACATTTAAATAGATCCTTTATCTATAAGAAGTTAACTAAAAGATTATAAATAATATTAAGATAGAAAGTACAAAGCTGCCATTTGACTGTTAGAGGTTTATGGTCCATTTATGGGCTTCCGATGTGCATTAGGAAGACTCTGTGGGCCAATGAGAGTGGTGGAAGCAACCGTTGGTGTTATGAATGGAGCTTATGGAGAGAGCTTCTTGGTTCAAGCTGTTTGAATGGATGAAAGCTGGAAGAAGCCTGGGATTTGCTGGGTTGACTTCCTTCATGGAGCAGATGAAGAAATGAAGATCACATTGAATTTCACAGTTTAGGTCTTCTGCCCCTCTGGGTATTGGTAATATACTCTACAATATTATAGCTATTTTCTATTTTGTCCAATTTCTCTCAGCCAATCACTCTAAAGCTTTGTGTTTCCTTGGTTCAGACAGGGACTAGGCACGTTTTCAAAACAGCTCTTTAACTATAAACTGTCAGGAGGCAACTTGAATTATTTAAAAGAAAACATATCAATTGTAATTATCTGTAATTAGAAAGTTAGTCCTTTTTGTTTGATTGTTTCTTGAGAAGTTGGCATAATAATCAGCATCTGCAACTTTTCTGATATTCTATATCCCACCCATAATGTAAACAGTGAGGAATCCCAATGTGGAGGCAGTCTTACCCGTGTTGGAGGGAAAAGGCAAGGTTGCTCACTATTTGGGACTCTGTCTTCTCTCTAAGACCAGAGAGGTGGGCAAAATGACCTTTCACAAAGCCACTGCTGGTGCTAAGATTCTGTGACCTTTTGGAAAACTTTATCTCTGAAATGGATAAGAAAAGACTACATGTTATATTTCTTCTTTTTTAAATTTTTATTTTATTTTATTTTAAAGATTTTATTTATCTATTTTAGAGAGAGGGGAAAGGAGGGAGAAAGAAAGGGAGGGTAACATCAATGTGTGGTTGCCTTTTGCTTGCATCCTACTGGGGGTCCTGGCCTGCAACCTAGGCATGTGCCCTAGACTGGGAATCAAGCCAGTGACCCTTTGATTCACAGGCTGGCACTAAATCCACTGAGCCACAACAGCCAAGGGCAAACTTGTTACATTTCTTGCAGTTTTTTTGTTTTAGTTTTCCCCTTTTTTCTTGATCCATTGGTAGAGAAAAAGGAATATTAGACATAAATTTATACAATGGTGTTTACCTGTGATGACAGAAAACAAGAATTAGTTCTGTCATAGCTTTTTAAAAACTTAACCAAGAAATCTTGCCAGATTTGAATAGTAAATAGATGTGTAGAATCCTCCAACCTGTTAGGTAAGGATGAGTAATGCTTAGTTCTTCGTTTTAGGAATCCATGCTTTTAATGAAACTGCCTTTGATGTCTTCCCGGAAGTTTTCCTTAATTCCCTCCAGGGTGGAGTAAGTGTTCTCACAACAGCTGTGTGTATTTCCATTGTCGAATTTCTGTATTCATTTATGTTTTTCTGGTCACATATACACACATGACATAAGATGGTGAAATTCTTGACTGGAGGTGTCCTGGTGATATGTTTTCAGATCAATAACCTTTAGCCCAGTGCCTAGTCCATAGTTGTTCGATGTATGTTGTATGAATGAATGAATAAATGAATGAATGAATATTGGCATAGAATATCATTGTTGTCATCATCAGGTGACATTTATACTCTTACCTCTGCACTTTGACCCTAAGAAGTATAAATATTATTAGGATTAGGTAGAGTACTTTGTTGTATTTGTGTTTACTCTTCTTGTTCTATGAGCTCCAAAGGACGTATGATCTTTAATGTAATTATAAAAGTCTAGTTACACATAAGCAGTAGTTTAAAACACCAAGTGTATTTAAGTATCTTTCTTCTGTATTATGAGAATCATTTATATATATATATATATACTTTAATGTTTTCCATTTAAATTACTGTGGACACAGGTGGAAGACAAGTAAAACAAATCTTTGCTAAGTCTTACAGAGAGTTTAAGGACTGGGGGAAGAGGGAGGTATTATGGGAAGAAAGGAAAACGTTGGGGAATTAGAGGAGGCACTAGCACTATTGATGGAAACCCTGCTGCTTCCCATTAGCCCTGCCAAGAAACAGGCAATAACAGCACCTGTCTGTTTGGCAGCCACAGGTATCTATCTACACATGGTTCGTGTTTATTCCTCTCCATATTTCAAGATTTAGATTGGAGACCCAACTACTTAAATCAACAGGTGAAATAAATGTGAAGCAAAAATCACCATGAGCATTGCTGTGTGCGCAGAAGAAGAGGAACCAGGAGCTCTCTCTAGGCTCCCTTGTAAGATTTATAAGTGCTTCTTGTGGAAAACCATCTCTTGGCCCCTGGGCTGCAGTAGAGCCAGTAAGCGCTCCTGTAAGCTGGCACCATGCCATTCTAACAGATGGCCAGCAGTGTAGGCAGCAAGGAGACATGTAGTAGCATCACAAGTGAGTGCTGAGGGTGAAGAGATGTCTAGGCACAAACCTGGAGTCTGCCTGCCCATTAGTCCTGAGCCCCTGGGCAATCTGGTGATGGGGAATGTTTCTGTCTGCATCTCTGGCTGTATGTAATTCACTTGGGGCGGAAATGCCAGCATTACCTTACTTGTGGTTTAGCATTCACCTTTCTATTCCAATTCTGCTGTGTGTGTATATGAGGAATATCCAACAAGAGGGAGAGAAAAAAGATAGAGATATTCCAAATAAAATTATTAGTTCACTTGCGTTGTCCAATTCATTCTGTGTACTCTTGCCAAATTAATCTCCTAAGGCACAGCTTGGATCCTTTCCTCTCTTTTCCAAAACTTTTCATGACAATGATTTTGATGATGATGATAATTTTGATAAGGATAATGGCATTGACGATGATGATGATAGTAGCTGCTAATTGCCAAACACTTACTATATGTATAATTTTATTACTTCATTGGTAACCAGGGTTTGGAAACTAACTTCCTATCAGAGGTCACATAGCTAATAAGTGGTTAAAACTGGAATCTAAACATATATCTTTCTGAATCTAGAGTAAGAACCATAATGGCCATACTCAATATTTGCAAATAGAAGCAAATTCATCTGCTCAAGATTTTATGGAGATTTCTTGGTTGTCATCAATGTATAATTTACTAAAATAAAAACTTTTAATTTAACTCAAGTTTAGTCTAAAAGATTTTTTTAGTTTTGAAGTGTTTCTATTATTTAATTTCTCAAGAGAATGCTTGTTCTGAGAAACTAGATTCAAATAAATAAAGACCAAGATAAACCATATGTCTTAACAAAAGTACTAGATTGATTTTCTGTATCATGGTAGAGTGGGTTAGCATAAAGAAAACACTTCCTATCTATTTCCAGACATTGCCTCCTTTTAATAATGTGGACTTTCTATTTTCTGTTGGTTTACCTGTGATTTTTATGTCTGGGATCAAATACATACGAAGGAACAAAGATTATTTGGTTTGTTTCTTCTAACAGCTAACTGAGCTCCAGTATTTATTGTTCTCATTCTTGAAACTCTTAAAAAATGGGAGGCAGGGGTGGGTGAGGTGGGAGGCCATGGTGGGGTGAAAATGGAGACAAATGTACTTGAACAAGAATAAAAATAATAAAAATAAAGTGCTCATAATACAAATCTTATTTTGTAATCTGAATCTCTTCTAGTACTTTCTCATTTCCCGTAAAGAAGGGAAACTTCATCATATACTTAAAGATAATTGCTGTCTCTCTATTAGTTAACTATAGCTGCATAAAAAAAATAACCACAAACATTTTAGTGCCATACAAAATCAGCACTCATTCTCTCTGATTGAGGATGGGTAGGACTTTGGCTGACTGTGGCTGCTCTAAGCGGCACAGGATGACATTATCTCTCACTCTCCAGCCAGAGTCAGTGTTCAGCCTGAGAAAAGACTTCTCTTGGCAACAGCAGAAGTGAAAAAGAACAGCTCATTCACTCAGCCCTTTTTAAAGCCTTTGGTCATATCACTAATCATTAATATTCCATAGGTAAAAGCAAGTTTCATGACCAAAGTGAGGAAATATCTTTTGCTTCCTTTTAGGGAAGGGACTAGAAAGGAAGGAAGTAAAGCTGGCATAGTAGAGAGTGATGATGAAGGCAGGGGTGAAGAACTGAAGCCATCATTCCAGTATCTGTCTATTCCTTATTGTGTGGCCTCATGCTATTCTTGCTCCACACAGTTACATACTGATGCCCGTTATCAGACCATGCCTCACTATTCCCACAAAATTGCAATGCTCAGCTTTTGTCTCCACTCAAAGTCCACTACTGATAACATTTTTCGGTTGGCATTTTTCTCTTACAGGGCCATCTGATAAAATTCTTTTCCAGGAAGTCCTTCTCATCACAGATATTGCTCATGTTTCAGTATGTGATAAACCCGTCCATTCTAGTGCTCTGGAAACTGAGCCCTATATGTTCTACCCAGCCTATATAAAACTTGTCATTTTGGCATGAAGAGTAACTCCTGATTGGAGTTGATCTGAAAATGGCTTCCTCTTTAGGCAGAAATGTGAATGACCTAATAGTTACTATGAAATATATTTACATATTTCCTGGCTGCATTACCTCAAGTTTTGCTTTGTAATCAACTTTACCCTCACCACGATTTGTGCTCTAATTCTTTTATATTAAGAATCAGATGAGATATTGGTGGGAGGAAAGAGAGCATGAGCTTGTGTGTATGTACCTATATGTATGTATGATTAAACAGTATATTTTATAGTGCTGTTATGTGCTTCATATGCCATCAGTAAGTATGAAATGTTAATTCATGCTTATGTTATATTTTAGGGTGAATACACACACTTACCACTAGTACTTAGGTTTCATCAATGGATTTTTTAAATTCCAGACTGGAGGACTAGTGAGAAAAGTTATAGTTTAAGATCTTTTGGTGTTTACCAGGCAGAACAGGTTGAGTTGGTGTTTGGGAGTATGAAAGCATGTAATCCGTTACCACTGCTTTGCACCCTATCATGTTCTAGACTTCTTAGGAGCAGTCTTTATTTTTGGACCACACAGATCCTATATGAATGAGTCAGGAATAATTTCCAGTGTATTTTAGTGAACTTATTCATGGTTTGCCCAATTGGAAGAAAAAACACTATTTTCCAAAGAGTTGCTTATTAGAGCCATTCAATTGCTGAACATTATTTTATTTGCTCATCACAAGAATAAAAGAAATTCACATATTTGTCTGCTTTGGTACATGCACATGAGAGTGTGAACATGCCAACATAGCACATTTTCATTTGTTAGATCAATCAAGTAGAAACTCTCACTGACATCTTGTGTTTCAATTTTACTTCCCACACCCAGTACTTTGTGTTTTTAGATAATCCTTCATCCTTGAGCCATTTAGTAAACCTATAAGCATTACTTCACCTTTAAGAACTACTTAGCATGAAAAATATGCACATTTGACTCCAAGCTTTGCACTCCCAGTGATGATCATGGGGTTAGTTGCCTGGTTATTTGTGGTTTTGTTTTTTTGGGGGGGTTATTTTGGTAGTACCTGTGGATTCCAAGATTGGTAGTTTGTTTCATCAGAAGCATGTGTCATACATTTGTAATAGCCCACTGAACACAGGTGTCTCCTGATTATCTATTTGATTAACATAGTGACCAAAATTAAAACAGTAAACAAGCCCTGATATAGTTACTTTCTAATTTCCATTGTCATATCCATGAACACAGTTTAAAGTAGAGCTAAATGTTTAGCCACCATCTCATTTTGATTTAGTAGAATCTAAAATCATCAAAGACTCTTTCCAACACCAAACATTATGCCTGCTGCTGCATAGTTTGTGGAATGAATAAATGAATATATGATTGAACACATACATGTATGTATGAATAGGTTTAATGTAAATGGTCCTCATGAATGCCGGGATCAGATCCTGTCATTCCACTTTAATTTTACCCCTATTTTAAACTCTGCTTGCAGTTATGGTTCTTGAGTACTCAGAGACTGTTGAATGCATCATGTGTTAGGAAGGAATAGAGATAAGGAACCTAAAAGGACCAAATCTTTCAGTCCCATAAATCAAACCCATAATTCCCACTAAGGCAGGTAAAACAATGAATAGCACTAAGAAAAAAATTACTCTATATCATGAGTATATTTAAAAGATAAAATCAGAGACTGTTGTCCCAGGGCACACCAGTGACACTTCTAAAAGGCAGAGGAGTTTGAAGTCCCTCATTAAGAAGATGTTGCCTGCATGCTCAGATAAAACAGGAAAGAAAAATGTACCTAAAGTTCCAAGGAAATGCTGCTCATATTCTTCCTCCCACTCTGTTCTCTTATGTTCTCTAAGTTACAATATGAGCAAAATGAAGCTTGAAATAGACAAAATGGGACCAGAGCTTTCAAAAAATGTAATATCTTAATGGAATTGCTACTCTTGGCCTTATGTGCAAAGATTATTTGTTTTTTTCCATATACTTAAGAAGGAAAATTTTAAGGTTCCAGTTAATGTACTTACTTTCAATAAGTACCATCACTATGCTTCTAGATGCCTGATAATTAGGGTGTTTAGGGGATATATTTATTTACTTGTGCCTTATCCAGTTAGATTAGTACCATTAGTACTTGCATGGTTTAACGGAAATGATAGCTAAAATTTGAATGAATGCCTCCTCTGTGGGCAAAACTAAGCCTAGAAGCCAACAGTTATAGCAGTTAAATGTGCGCCAGTTCTCATAAAAAGAGCAGCTACAGGCACTGAAGGCTGGGCTGAGTGCACAGGACCAGA
The DNA here is from genome assembly GCA_004027475.1 of Anoura caudifer. Classification (NCBI taxonomy): domain Eukaryota; kingdom Metazoa; phylum Chordata; class Mammalia; order Chiroptera; family Phyllostomidae; genus Anoura; species Anoura caudifer. The sequence goes on from PVKU01009188.1 coordinate 24,098, forward strand.
AAAAGCTTCCGTGAGTTTCCTTCATTGTAATTTCTATGCCTGCCTAACCCTTTACTAACACGGCCCTTCACTCATTAAAAATGCATGCACTCACACACATCCTAGAGCCAAAATCAGAGAAAATTTTTTTCTTTCCTTTCCTCTTTTAACAAAAATATCAGCTCTTTTTTAAACTACAGTTTTGAAAAATTACGCACCACTATTTGAAACTCTCCAAATCACCATATTTCAGATTTCAGAGAAGAGTGATTAGTAGAATGATTTGTACTTTAAGCATGAAGGGTGACAGCCAAATGGCTCATGAGCCCAGTTAACCATGCTAACTTCTAGTTTTTAAGGCTCCTAAAACTGCAACTCATTAAAAACCAAAACCAAACCAAACAGACAAACAAAAACAAGATTTTCTGTCATCCAATTTATGGATATGGATCCTTCTTGAATTACCTGGACTTGGCCATTCTCATGAGGGGACTTTGAGGTGAGCAGAAGATCCTTGCTTTTCAGATCCTGCACTTTGTTATCTCTGATAATGTAGGGTGGCCTCCAAGCAATGTAGAGTTGCTCATTTTTTTCATTTATTCAATGAATGGGAACCAGTCCTGTGTTTGCTTATAAAGACTATGGAATAAATTAAGGTATAGTCTCTCTCTTCAAGGAGATCATGACACAAGCATATACAACCATAAAATGATATATGTAAATAATAAACTATATTTATTATAATATATAACTTTATGTATAATAATGTAAAGGAAAATGAGTCATGGAAAGACAAAAGTGAAATCAAATAATTAAACCTGGAGTTACTTCGTTCACAGAGGAGGTGGCAGGTGAATCCTAAATGGTCACTCAGTGGAAAGACATATTGTGTGAATGACGGAAAGATCCCTAGTTTTGGCACATAGGGTAGAGAGGACTTTAGACTTGTACCATTCAATAGGTAGCCATTACCACATGTGGCTATTTAAATTTAAATTTAGTAAAAGAAAAATCTTAAAAAATTTAGCTTCTCAGTAGCTGACCACATTTTAAGTGTTCAATAGCCACATTTGGTTAGTGACTGCTGTGTTAGACAGTGCAGATATAGAATATGTCCATGATAGCAGAACGTTCCATTGGACAGCACTGGTGTGGAAGTCAGGCAAGAAGTCAAGTGGAGTTATAGACTGGGCATACCGAACACAAAGATATAGTGGAAGCTCTACAAGTTGACAGATTTACCCAGACAGTAAAAAGTGAGGAAAGAAGAGGAAGTTCTCTGGTTTCCACCACCGTGTAAGAGGTGGATGGGGACAGAGGTGGAAGCAGCAAATGAGCCTGAAAATAAATGGTGAGAAGAATGGAAATCAGGGAAAATGAAATCCCAGTAGTTCAGTAAGGAGAGCGTTTGCAGAAGTCCACAGCTGTTAAGGATGACAGATATTGTAGAAAAGTCTCACGAAAACTGGCCCTGGCTGGTGTAGCTCAGTGGATTGAGCATCACACTGGAAACAAAAGGTAGCTGGTTCAATTCCCAGCCAGGTCACATGGGCTACATCCCCAGTAGGGGGCACACAGGAGGCAACCACACCTTGATGCTTCTCTCTCCCTTCCCCTCTCTATAAAAATAAATAAATAAAATCTAAAAATCTCATGAAAACTGAAAATTGACCTTGAGATCTACAGGAAGTCATCCATCAGTGCTGTTAGTGAAGGTTGGTTGAGTTGTGTGTTTGTGTGTGAGTGTCTGTGTGTGTTAGAGTGGATGTGGATGGGAGATAGGTTGAAAAATGTAGTGAACTGAATGGTAGCTCCAAATGTATGTCCACATGGCAGCCCACAGAAGCTGAGATGCAAAGAATGGATACTCTCCTAGAGCATCCAAGAGCATGGCCATGCTGACACCTTGATTTCTGATTTCTCTCTTCCAGAACTGTGAGATAATCAATTTATGTTCTTTTAGACAGCCAGTTTGTGTTAATTTGTTACAGCTGGCACAGGAAACTAATGCAAAGGGCATTCAGGAGCAAATCAGGGAAAAAAAACGAAGATAGAAAGTTTTGACAAATGGTTACAAATGCGAATGTTCTCAAGGGACAGGCAGGTAAAGTAAATGATTGAAAATCAAAGTGGAAATGGTAAAAACTGGTACATTTGAGGTGATATGTCCAGTCTATTAAATCAGCATAGAGATTATATTTCTATCTGCCCCTCCCACTTCTCGCACGTATGGAAGCTGCTGTCCAAATTTACTCCAATCTTTCTCACTTAATTTCCCTTTTCTCTTACATATCTAGCCTAGAATTTATGTTTAGCCATTTCAGCTAACTTCCCACATCATGTTAAAATTTCTCTCCTTCTTTTGACCTGATAGCATATGTTTCTTGTTAGTTCCTAAACCTGGTTCAATTATCCTATTTCTCTGCTCTTGGGAGAAGTTCTGTGGTAACTATGATGATTTTTCCACTACACGTGAAGTCTGACAACTTTTAGGTCCTCCCTTCAGATCAGCTTTGCTCATATTTGTCTCTAGTTCCTTTCTTATAACTTCCTCACCATAGCTATCCCAACATTTTACTTTTGAGAGCGTAACCCTTCCCCCTCCTTACCTTTAATGAGAACATTGCAATGATCTGACATGCACTTTCTCAACTCTTTTTCCTCCCATTTCATGATTTCTTGATGCCTTTAACTACATTCTGTTTTATTTTTAACTTTGAGGAATGAGTGATTATTTTCTTCATTTTAAAACTAATTTTCCATTTCTTGAAACGAGACTACTTTTTCCACCTCTCTGAATATATGTGCTCTTCCTCTACCCTCCAGATTTTTCTGAGATTCTATGAATAGCCCTCCTGCATTCGTAGGCTTTTCCCTGGTTGATCTCACCCAGCTTCCCGTAAGAAACTCATCCTGATTCTCAACCTCTCTTCTGAGCTCTCTGACTATTGGTCACCTCCAACCACACAATTTACAAAAGCTTAAACATTGAGCTTTCAAATATATACACTAATCAGCTTTCCCTCCAAACTCCACAGTGAATTTCCTATTTTAATGCAGGAGAAATCCTCTCAGGACTATAGATTGGAAACCTTGGAATCAGCTTTAGATCTGCCTTTTCTCTGACTCATCTTTCTCCTTGTAGAATCATTACAGACTGTAGTGTTTCCACATTATAGTTCTTAAAAGGACATTTTTTAGTTCCTGAGACAGGCACTGGAATAGAGTGGAAGGCACACTAAATTTGGAAACAGGAGACTTAAATCCCAGCTTCACCATTTAGTGCCCCTGTGCCACCACCCCCCCCACACACCCTGTAAGTTGCTGAACTCTCTGTCAAGTCATTGAACTCTCTGTTTCCATTTCCTAACTAAAAAGATTGATAGCAATGACTTTTCAAAAGACAGTTGTGAGAGTTACAGAGGCTAATATGCGCAAAAATTCTTTATAAATTCTTAAGTGACATACTTTGATTTAATCTTTGAGATAACCAGGTATATTGCTCCCCAGAAGATCTTCTCACTCTCAGAGAGAAGAGATTTACAGAAACAAGTAGGATTGAACCAGCTGGGAACTCTCTTTTGCAAAAAGCAAACTATCCTGAATGACTCAAGTTCTGTACTAAGTAGATAAGCTATTAGTTTAAATCCATACAAAATTGTTATGCTTATGGGATTTTTTTTTTTCAGGCAACTGTTGAAAACTGCATATAGTCCAGAGCAAAAGTAGTAAAGCTTCCCTTTCAGATTGCTCCACAAGAGTTCAAACATTCGAAGGGCATATAGTTCCCCTTGACATTGCACTCGCAAGTCTTTGCTAATAATATTGGAATGGAAGCAAAGGTTAATGCCAGCCTCTCCTGCTATGTCTTCATTACCAGGATTTCTGCACATTAGAATACTCTCATTACTTCTGTCTCCCATAGAGTGAGTGTGAGGAGCAAAGTAGCTGGCCCATATATTTTAATAACTTGGGCTTATCGAAACCACTTTTATTGTTATCGCTATTAGGTAAATTATTAACGCCATAATCCCTAACGTTTGGCTGAGACTTGGAAATCTTTGGCTTCATGAATCAAATGATAATTGTATGTAATCTGTTGTGTTAATTCTTTAATTTGCTGTTTCTTGGTTCTGAGTGCTTCGTGCTTAGTACTTAGTGCCTAACGCTATGTTGATTGCTTTTAGCTGACATCAGATAACCCTACCTTTTAAAAAAGTCACTTTTTCTTATGGAGCCTAGTGAATATCAAAAAATAAAATGAATTCATAATAAATTCCTTAACTGAAATATATTTGATGTGAAAATTGGCCTGATTGGCTTCATAGAGTAGAGCTTTCTACCTAAAAATGCTACTCTGCTTATACTTAAACATTTGTGTGCAACATATAAAGCCATAAAAAAAACCTCATTTTTCACATTGTACGCTCTTGTATGTGTGTATGTGTGTGTAGCTTCAAAGAGTGATTTTTTTTAGTATAGAACACTTTTTGTTTATAAGACATTACAAGGAACCTTGACTGTACATGTAAAGGCATATAACATCTTCAGGTTCTATGTCTTCCTAATTCTATACTCAATTAGGTGGCAAACTCACCCCAATTGTTATTTTCTTATGTTGTGTTTAATCGTACAGATTCCATAAAAATCACTTAATATAAAGAAAACAAATATTCTTTTTTATTGCCACATTAAATACTTTTGCCAATAAGTGCTTTGAGGGGTGCTTTTTGTTTATGGACTTTTCACAATGCCGGAGAGCTTTTGTCTTTTTTATAGTTGTTTCGTCTTTTATATTTATAGTTGTGGAATGATCATTTTCTGGTTGGTTTCACAGTGAGTTCTTTCAGAACTAGTTGGAGTAGTAATAGTTTCATACTGTTTATACTTTCTCTCCCTCAGTACTATTTTAAATCTTTTTCACCCAATCAGTGACACTGCAGTATATTATGGCATATATTCTTAGGCTATTAACTTTAGGCGCTGTTAATGATTTCTTTTATATATATACACAGCACATAAAACATGTAAATGTTCCTTGTTAAAACAAGAAAACTCAAAACACAATCAACCCTAACAGCACAAAGAAAGAGCTGAAGTTTTTTTCTCAAGAGAGATTGCAAGAGAAACAGGTTTGTAAAATCCCAGTGTTGGAAAGCAAAAGTAAATTATAAGATTCCTTAAGGGAGAGATTTAGTTTTCTTAAAAAACAGCTTGTTTTGTATTCCAGTCCTACACTTAAAATTTAACAAAAAATAACCCAATTGAAAAATCAACAATAGCAACATAACGGGTTTTTTTAGGTTGTTGTTTGTTTGCTTTGACTAGGAGAAAATGAGGCTTTGTGAGAAGGCAGGAAGGAAGGCGTGTCCATGTCACCTCAAGCCCCTCACCATTACACTCAGATACTTGTAAAAGAGCCTTGAGGAGGAACTCATCTTGAGTTACAGCAGCTCAAAGGCTGTGCGAATTTAACCTGGAGAAGGTATGGGTAATGTAACTGAGAAATAAGTACTCTTGGGGGCAAAGTTTAACAACAAAAAATTTTAGGGAGCAGGGTGATCCAGAAATGGACACCCCAAATATAAAAAATAGCAAACAGCATTTGCATCTTCACAATGAGGGTTACCTAACCTTAAAATAAAATCTTTGGAATTTGGGTACCTTTACATTCCAGGTTCTTGAACAAGCAAGATGATTCAGAAAACATCTTGCATGGAGGCTTAAACAGCTAACGTGGCCATTTTCAGGCTGAGGGGTTTATGGATAAAGAATGGGACAAAGAAGGATATAATGGAGGAGAGAGTAGAACAAAGAGAAACTGGGTAAAATGAGAAGTCACATGTGAAGAGATTGAGAGAGGAGAGAAACAACTGAGAAAAAATGGAAAGAAAATAAAACTAGCAGAGGAAGTCAGATTTTACTAACATGTTATCTATGCCTAGAACTACAAATCTAGGGATATAATATGTAGAAAAATGAGAACAATTGTTTTTCTTAATGCCCCAAGGACTGAATAAACACTTACAAAATATTTATTGAGGTTGCTCCAGCAGCATGCAGACATCCACTTCTGGCTGGGTTCTTCCCTGCCGTGATTTACTTCCCATGGGGCAACGAAGGAGCACACACTGCAGCAGCTTAGTTCTCTGTCCTTATAGATGTTCATTTGCTCCCAGAAAGGGTGTCCTAGAGGAGCAAGGTCAGCAGACAGGAAGTGAGGTCAATGTCAGGTTTCCCATGCCAGGAACAGAAACTGTAGGTATATTGGAGGGTTCCTGCTGGTCAACCCTGAAGCTACTCATTGAACCGGTCAAAAAGGCCAGTCCAGAGTAATTCTCAATCACTCTCTTGGGATTTTGACATCATTAACCCATTTTGGTGATAAGAGGCTGGAGAGAAACAAGATTAAAAGTAAATAAAAACATAATTTTTACATAATCCTTTTCTCTTTTAAACCAAATTTAGTATAATGTACTATGAGCCATTCAGAATTCTTTTCTTAATTCTCCCAAGTTAAGGATCTGGTTTATTGGTAAAAAGATAGTTCCAAAAATGAAACTGGATACTTTCTTAACTACATTTTCAAGGTTAATGCTGTGGTGTATGCCTTAGCCTTTTTGGACACTCAATTGAGAGCTAATCAGTGGATCTGTTTGTATCTAGGAAACTGAGAAGGAAAACAATCAGCTCCCACTCTCCCCTCCGGGCTGGTGGAGTAAGCTGTAATAAGGAAGCACAAGAACACACTGGGAACCGCAAGCCCGAACACACCGGTTAACACTGCCTGGCTGACCTAACTCACAGGTGTGCGGTTGCCAGGTAACGTTGGGGCCTCAGGGCCCTTTAAGAAGCCCTGAAATTGGGCTTGGAGAGGTGTGGGCAGGGCCCGGGGCAATTCTGGGGAGCAGGGCAAAGGAAGTCAATCTCAGGGCAGCTGGCAGGGCAACTGCTCTTCACCGATGTGGCAAGTGGAAACAGGTCTGGTTCAGCTGTGAACGGCCCATCTTCTCTCTCAAGTGTAGGCGCTGTGGAAGGGCTCTGATTAGCAGTGATCGTGCAGAAGGGAGGAAATAAAGGCCGTGCTGCACATTATATAAAGCACACCATTTTAAAAATATATTTAAATCACAACTCCTGCCCTTTATGAAGTTCTATTCCAAAAATTCCTCTCAATCCTGGGCAAATTTATTGAGCACATTTTCACATGTGTGAAGGGCAAAATGATTTTGGAAAGAGCCGCTGAATGGTCAAAAACACCTGATTCTAGTTACAAATTTGCAACTTTCTTTATCTCCAATGTTAGCCTGGAGTCACCCCGTCATTTGAGATTCACATGAAATTTGTTCAAATCCCTATTTGGGAAGCCCAGCATTCCTCTCAATTTCTTTGTGAATTCTTGAGGATTTAGTTCTCCTTACCTTTGATAATCCCTACTTCCTCCTTCTATAGATTTAATTCAGATCATGAGTCACATGGTCCCTCGCATATGGTCTACGTATAGAGTTTGCCATTTCCTAAACCATTTATCTGGCAAATTAATAAATCAGGAACACCTTGTTCTCAAATAATGCCAGATGTATAAAAATCTGGTTTGGCCTAAGCTGATGTTGATTTGTCTTTTAGTGGGTAATAGTAGTTACTGCTCAATTTGTGTACTCTTAGGGGTCTGTGTTTCATTCCACATGAGCAAGAAAGCTTTACCTGGATGCAGAGGTGCAGCATGACCATGTATGGCAAAATAGGTGGTAGTCTTGGCCTGGGATTCATACAAACACAGCTGCAATGCTGAAGAGCCAGCATCATTCAGAGTCTGCATTGGTGGGTCAGCTAGGTTCAGAGAATCGTGAATATTGAGAATCAGCTGGCTTCTCCTGATCCATGCCCCTCACCAGCTATGTCTTCCCCACCCATAGAGTCTTACCTTTTCCCCTAACATATTCATCTGTTAATGGATCTCTTTAGGGTGAAAAAAAAGATGAATTATCTAATAAGGCCACAGGAAAACTAAGAGCTCAAGGGTGAAGGAGGGGCAGCCTGGCTGCTTTGTCACCACCTGGAATCGGGTAGCAAATGGAGAGATCAGGCAGGCCAGACTTCCTAACCCAAGGGCTATCATTCTGCTTTATATGTTTGAGTCATTGTGAGAAAAGAAAGATTTATAGGCATTATTTCAACACTTACTCAGCAAATATTTATTGAACACCTACCCTATTCTGAGTTCTGCAGCATATTCAGAAATCAGGGCTGCAAACAAGTCATTCGTTCTCACTCTTCTCAAACACTGCTCTTTTTAACTGCCTGTAGACCACATCCTAAGTATCAATCCATGTATTGATTGAATGCTTCCATGTGTAAAGGCTCTTACAGGGCTGACATTGTCAATATTTGGAAAATCTAAGACTTGGAAACTTGGAGGAAGCTTATTCTCTGTAGGAGTGTGTACTTTCATGTACTTTATATTATAGTGCAGCCCGGGTTAAGTTTATGTTTTAAAAAAAGCAAAACACATTAATACACAAACATCACTCAAGACTGGAGAAAAGATGATAACCAGGCACTTCTCAGAAGCAATCTAACCTACTGCCCTGGATTCAGATACCACAGCGTCTCAGCATCACACGTATATTTGAAAAGATGTCTTTTTAAAGTAATTGTAAATATCAGCATCGTAATGTTAATAGTTCAGTAGATGACATTTGTCCTATTTGGTCACAACTGATTTCAAGGTCTAAAATATGGATAGAGACACCTAGTTCATTAAGGAGATTCCATATCTGACAGGTGAAAATGTGGCCCTTGGTTACAGTCATAACCCATGATATTATTTCTCAAATGTGTGAACAAGAAACGTACAACCTTTGTAAAGCCTTTGGCCCCTATCCAGAGGTTCATAAAATGCCAAAGATGAGGGCTTGGGAGAACTGTTTCTTTTTCAGCTCTCTGCACAAGCACACATTATCCCATCCAAGTGAAACACACGGTTTCAAGTGCAGCTCACAGAGTTTGGTGGTCTCCCGGAAAGAAACTGGCCAGGCTGACTCCAGAGCAGTATTACTCAACTTGTCCTGCAAAGCTTCTTCACTCTATCTTCTAGAGAAGTCTGGCCAGCCAAGTACATGTTCATCAGCTGTAGACACTCTGTTCTGAAGTCACTATGTCTATGTTTCATCAAACTCCTTATAGCTCCCTCTGCCGAAATTCTGGAAATTCTGATGGGCTTTTCCTAACTGGAGGAGCTGTGGTCTAGTCTTCTCTGGACAGTCCCACTTTACTCTTGTTGTCTTGGTGTAACTACTACTGGTGTGTGCCCTTTTACTCTCATATGTGTCCTAGTTTGAATGACAAAGCATATGGTCATCTTATCTTTAACTTGGATTTGAATCTCCCACCAGTCAAGACTAGCTCCTCCAGCATCATTCCAACTTTGTCTCTGTATAGCTATATGAATTTGGATACATTATCAAGTTTTCCTGTGGTTTAGCATGTTTGTCAAAATAATGGGGTTGTGTAAACAGATATCTACTTCCTCCCTAGTAGTGACACTGACATTAAGTGTTAGTCATATTAATCATATTACTGTGATAACCATCTGGGGAGCCCACTTTTCCTCAGAGCAAGGTGGGGGAGCTAGATGTTAAAGGATCTTTTATAATCAATAGCTTGATGGAACATTCTTCATGCCATCCTAAGAAGTTTGATCTTTATGCTAGGCAAAGGACAGTGACAAGTTTGTCAATATGTAAATAACGTGACAAATATTTGTTTCAGAAAAGCCTATTGTAATAATCCAGGTGAAAACAACTGGGAACACTGACAAGATCTTGGAAGGGTTATACCTCTGTATCTGGGAAATCTTGAAAGTAACATCTTTCTGAGTTCAAATAGGAGAGAAGATTTCAGTCAGCTTCCTATCTCCTCTGCTCAAATGTCCCAAATATAGGCCACTGGTGTAGTCTTTCCTTGCTTCTCATCTTTCAATACTGTTTAGTGTGTGCTAAAAAAAAAAAAAAAAAAAAAAAAAAAAAAAAAAAAAAAAAAAAAAAAAAAAAAAAAAAAAAAAAAAAAGCACCACAGGATCCCAGGGCAGGATGTCTTTCAGTAATGAATCAAGTGATTCCCATGTGCTAGTTTATAAATTGTTAACTGCTTTGGGATTCATAGAGATGAAAGATGCTTTATTTATTGTCCTTTGAGATGAAAGATGCATAATTTATAACACTAGGATTACTATTTTATTTACTCTTGCAATTCTGAAACCACATTCTTTTCTAGTGATGAAATTGCAGAATCTCTATTAATAATTTGTGGGCAAGTAGCTATTAAAAGCTTAGGTATTAGAGGGTATGATATGCAAAAGTGGGTGTTGTATGATGGAAGCAGTATGAGTCTTTTGTTGTTACACAAAGGCTTTATTCTTTTGCTCAAGAGCATTAGTGAGATATTAAATATGTGTGCATGATATAAAGATGTTGGCTCTGATGTGTGTTCCTGCAGGCTTATGCTAACATAATTAGGTATATTCTACAAAAGTATCCTAAAATATCACAGTTGAAGATTTTGCAGTCTTCTCTTTCAGTGGGCCTAGGATCTTTGTGTTGCATTATTGCATGCTTGCAGGAAATCACGTTACCCGCATCTAAAAGGATCTAAAACTTTGTGTTTAGGAAAATGTGGCCTTACTGGTTGATAGAAACTTTAGAATTTCCTTATCTAGAAATCTTCACTTTGCAGCTTTGTAGAAATAGCAAATTTTATTTGTCTCCTTGCTTGGTTTCATATAAAAGGTGTGGCTCACTTCTTCTCAACAGGTTGGGGACAATTGTCTTCTTTCTTTCTTTTTGTATTTGTCCTACCTCATCTCTGTGTCAGATCGACTGTGAGATGCCACAGATTGTGTGAATTGGCTGAGGCAGGGATGTCAGAGTTATTTCCCATTCTGTTATTTCACCAATCCACTTTTTATTTTGTGAAGCTGATGTCGCCTACTCCGCATTTTAGGGTACATTGACCGTGTAACTTTTGGAAATAAGAGAGCAGGACTGGGGTAGCTATTAGCTTCTTCTTCCTCCTTTTATTAATTTCTACCAGAGGGAACATGCTTACCCTTAGACTGTTGGCCAAAGACCAATCTTAGAGAAGGAAAGTGATCTATAGACAAATGGTTGCAGAGGCTGGACGGTACCACTGCGCAAAGTGTCTAGCAGAAACTACACAGAAAGTCCAGAGAAGCAGATGAACCAAATCCAGAATTTTCCATTTTCTTAAAATGACCTTACCAATTTGGTTGCATGCTTTTATTTCGTTGGTGTTGTGTATTGGTTTGTTAAGATTTAAAATCCACTTGCTCATGACTTAAGTGAAGTTGTTTTCATTGAAGGGTGAATTTGTTTATATTAGAGAGGCTGTATTAGGATGACATCATCAAAACTGTTGTGCTACTGAGTGCTTATCAACTTGAATAGGTGGAAGAGTGACTATGATGTAATGGACATTTGAACTTTAAGTACCAAGGGTCTGCAAGGACTTACAGAGAATGTTCAGCTTGGGCAAGGCTACCCTTTGCTGATCTGAATAGCCCTCCAAAGACCTTGGAACCTTGGCTCCTTCTGTGGCTAGGCCTCTCTTCACCAGCTGGGTTAAAAACCATGCAGCAGCCCCTTGAGGAGATCACCTTGCCTGCCAACACCAGCACCTTTGTTCTGTAAGCATCGTGCCCCCGCAACAAAGGATTTTCGATCACATTAGCAGCTGATGTCAGATCTTAGTTGGCTAAGCCACCTGTTCTGAGAACCAACTTTAGAAAGGTACAGCTCAACTCAATTTAGACTTGACTTTTTTTTTATCTCCCTTTGCCTGGAATAATAGTGTAATTAATCTATCATTGGTTTGGAGTATGTTATTTCTTCACTGGCTTATTAAAAGATACTATCCTGCATGCTGTTGGCTTATGAAATATTGTTATTCTAAATTATAATTCTGAAGTGAACCTATGATAAATTATTGGTAAAGACAATCTCAGTCTCTGAGCAAAATATTATCATAAACAAGTAAAATTAGGACGTGTATTAGCTTTCTTAGGGTCACTTTGGAATTTCTATAAACATTCTGTTGCAAATATTGAAAGTATTTCTAGAAAGTGTAATTTCTCTGCCTTCCATCTCCAGTGTGGAAAAATGTGACTTAAAAAAAAGTTATTCTACTTGAGAGTAGATGCAAATGAAATGAAGCTAAGACAACTAATAACCGTCTTTATGTATATGGAAAATCCTGGCATAAGCTAAGGAGGACTAGCCATTATGTCTTCTCTGAGGAAAGAAGTAGACTTTAGCTAAAGTGAGGAATTAGAATTGGGTTTAAGACAGTCCTTTATACCTCAGTCAGTCCACGACTGTGGCTGAGTTTTATAGAACATGTTTTTCTGGATGCCTGTTGCTTTCATTGCCAGCACTCTTGAAGTTATAGTTGGTTGGGCAAAGAACAGAGATATTTACCTACCTAGAATGACTTAAAGAATATCGGCCTTGGGGCATTCAAACATGTTATTCTTCAAATCAGAAATTAAGTATAATTTCCCCTGAAGTCACTTGGCTGGTACCACAACAAAAATCCCAGTTTCTAAGCATCAGTGCTGAAGTGTTTTCTGTTCAGCAAACTCTGGGTGGATCTCAGAAGTGAGAGATCAAGCTAAAGAATTATGGAGATTTCATCAGACTCTGGAGAGTTGAAACTAAAAAAGTAGTACATATATGCAAAAACCTGAAATCATATTTATTATATCAAAATGGAAATTACTTTTGTATTTCTTCAAAATATATATGATGTAAAATTGTTTACATTTTGCCTTTGAGAATTTTAAAAATTTACCTAGTGATGTATGGTTATCTTTTTATAACAATTACTATTATTGCATTAAATTTGCCTCTGGATTATACAGTGTTGTATGTTGCTTTGGTACCTTTCTATAGTTATTCAGAATGGCACTAAGTCACATTGTGTATTATTAAACCTGTATCTAATACATTGGTGTTTTATCATTTGTGAAAATGTTTCATTTCGTTGAGGTGAATTCTAATTTTGGAAATTAAGTGCTCACTTAAGAAGGCACCTGAAGAAGGGGAAATGTTTTGTTCCGTAAGAGACGACATCTGCTCAGTCGTGCTTCCTCAGAGACCTATTAGCCATTTCAGGAATAAAGAGCTATGCTTTTTTTTTTAATCTGCAGAATGTAAATAATGTATACCCGTACCCCACACTCCCACAGTCTGATTATCTGAGGGGCTTGGCTTTAGAGATGATGGAATCCCAGAGCAATTAGAACCAGTGGGATTATAGGACCTGCGTGGCCTAATTTCTTCATTTTACAGGTAAAAAATTACAGGCCAGAGAGATTAGGTGACTTGTCCAAAGCCATCTAGCCATTTAAAGGAAGAAACGAGACTTGAAACCTGTTTCTGGTCTTCTTTATTACCATTTTTTAGTCATGTAATTTTTAAAAAAGCATGTTCTCTTTATACCACCAGTTCTAGAGAGTAGGAAAAATACTTTTGCCATTAGGCAGAAGCAAAGCCGAGACACTGTGAGGTCAGTGGACTCAAGGTTAAGGTCAACAGATACCCAGCAGCAGAAGCTGTAATAATAATGCATATACAACACAATGAGAGAAACCTGCATGAAAATGATCTTCAATACATTGGGGCTGCAAGTGTGGCTTCTTAGGACTGCCATCGGTTACTAATTACTGTATTCCTTCTGCACACTGTGCCTTTGGTCCTAAGGCCATATTGTAAACTGAGGTGTGCGAACACTACCTCAAACGGAAAAGAGGCGAGTGTGCAATTTCTGCTTGTCTCTAGAAGGCCTCCAAGAACTGATCATTACCTACAATAGGGAAGATAATATCTTTCCTTTTCTTTTCTGAACTGTCTGCTTGCTTATTGCTATAATTTTACAGCTTTTACTTGGCAGCTCTGATAAAACAAGAGAGGAGCAGACACAAGTTCTGCTTGTTTGGAACAGTTGCTCTCCCTTGTCCAGATGACCATCATAAACAGTAAGCATGAACAAAGGAAAAGATTACATGAAAAAAGGATCACTTGTGATGTTGGGAACTAAGAACTTACAAATTGCTTGGTGTTTCTCTTGAACACAAAGCTGTTGCCGTGATGTATCTGCTCTGTCTGGCTGTGTGTCTAAAATAATTTCCTCAGGATGACCTTTATTTTCAGTGCAGAGGCCCGCAATGTTGCGTTGGAGGCTATAGAAGCCAGTGGGGGTATTTTAGCACCCCCTGGAAGGCAGAGACTAATTTTTCAAGCGTCTAAAAGTCGTGTTTACTCTTGTTGTCTCTGCTTTCAGTTAATGTGTACTGATGATGTAAGGCCAAAATGGGAATTGTGACAGACCCTAGTTAATTTTATTAGTTATTTATCAATAATATTTGTTGAGTTGTCAACAATAACTTGAATTCCTTCCTCCCTCCCTCCCTCCCTCCCTTCCTTCCGTTTCTTCTTTCTTTTATTAAAAGCTCACAACTCTGGAACACATATTACTGCTCCCACTTAAATGATGGCTCAGAAAGATGGCTTGGCCACATTATCCCAGATAGAGTTATATCAGGTAGAAGTTAACTGCCTATCCAGTGGCTCTGAATAATTATTAATAGATCTTCATTGTAATCTTCATACCAGGTTTGCTCAATACATTATATCAGCACCCCAATCAATAAGCACCTGAACTGATATGAAGCAAAATTGCGAAGTGGGAGGAGTTTGCCTTTGGGTCTTGTTTTTTTGCATCATCTATCAGAACTCTTCCATTCCTCCCTCATGGCAACATACTTTTCCATCCCCTGGGTCTTTTAACCTGTGTGCTATTCTCGCTTACTCTGCCTCAGCTGGTTGTTAACTGGTTGCTGTTAAACGTTGGTGCACCTATATTCCTATTGGCCTTCTCCACCCGCAAACCAGCCAAAGGCTCCCAACCATTTTGCGCTGCACCTCTCAGTGCAGCCACTGCCTCCGCCTTTGCAAAATGATGCGAAAGCTTCTGATATGAAGCAATTATCCAGATGCTGTCTTGTGATTGTGTCATCATATAAGTTCTTCTCTGTGCTTCCACAGAACTTTGTGTATGGCTTTCCCTCTATAATTTATATCATTGTATAGTTATTCTTGCTTATATTTCTATCTTTCTTGCAATATTACAAAATTGTGAAGAGCCAGGGCACTATTTTGTTAATGCATTCTCAGTACCTAGCATTACACCTGGAATAAGACAATCAATGAAAACTTGACAAATAAATGGAGAAGTCTGTGTTTTTCTGATGCTTTACCTTGCTTTCTCAATTCCCATAAATTTCTGATTGCTGGCTCTTTTCTGGAACTTTTGGTCGTCAATTTTGTTTTTTCTTCCAAACTTTTGAGTGTTCCCTTACTCCCTACTATATGTTCAGAGTTTTGTTTTACTGCATTTCCTAGTATTTACATTGTTATGGTGCTTTTGTTTTTTCCTAGCTTTAATCTGCAGTGTAACCTGACTTTGTAGCAGTTGTACCTACAATTTACTTGAAATAAGCATAACTTGTTTGGCTGGCTTTGATTTCTGATATCTGATCAAACTTTAATCACTTTTTTTTTCTGTTTGTAAGATCTGATCTTGGAATTAGAAGAAAGGTTTTAACCCTAACTCTGTATCTTCCTAGCTACATGACTGGTAACTTTGTCTTTTTGAGCTCATATTCCACATCTGTAAAAAATAGTCAATAACAAGAATGAGTAAGGTAATATATGTAGAAGAACTTTGCAAATCAACACTAAATTGCTTCTGCCACATCCAAAATTATTGGGCTATCACTCCTTTACCCAAGTCAAAAGGAAGTTCTTAAACACAGAAAATCCTCCTCAAACCATAGTAACAACCTCTCCTAGGACAGGGAGAGAGAGTGTTAAGACTTGGCATATCACCTTGGGAAGAGAGCCAGCTCTGGACTAGATCATCTTTGGAACCAGTGGGAACTGCTGTTTTATAGTTTGCTAAATTTAGATATGTGAGAGACATTGAATTAAAGGTTGAATGTTCTTCAGAGTTAGTGTTTGGAAATTATTTTAAAATCAGTTTTTCAAGATTTGAAGTAATTCTGAATGTTTAAACCTGGCAATATATTTGTTACAACATATAACGAGTGCAAAAATTACAAACTGTAGGCTGTCTCACACATTAATGTTGTCTTAAATAACCTTTAGAAACAAGTTAGAAAATAGACATGGATGGGAACCTAAGGAAAAGTCAGAACAACTGTGCCTGTCTTCAATAAAGTCTTCATATTAAAATTTCAGATGAATAGGCCTAAAAACCTTAAAGAATTCTGTCAAATGGCATATGAAAATATTTCCTAAATTTATTTATTTTATACTCAAAACAATCCAGTCTTATTTCTGTTTTGTAAAATGGAGAACTATTCTCTATAGAAGAAGAATATTAGTTTATATTCTCTATAGAAGAAGAATATTGCTTTAAGGAATATTATTCTTTGTTACTTTGTGGGAGGACATCGATGTGGTCGAAGGAGTTGCTTATATAGAAAATATTAAGTAAGTGAAAATGTCTGACACTACCAAGCATAACTGGAGATCTCAAGATGCTGTATTTATACTAATTTAAAGAGTTTGCATTTGTCTCTAATTTTTATGTTTCAAAGTTGTTTTGAACGTTGATCTTTAAAATATGCATTTGAAATGCACTCTAAACTAAAGTGGTGGTCTAAAGGTTTTGACACTTGGGGGTGGCAGTGGTTGTGTTATACATGCCTTGTAAGGTACAGATGTGAAATAATACCTTTCGATCTGCTGCACTACTTCATAAATCAAAACCCTTCCTCATTATCACAGTGCATTGCTTCGGGCTGGCTAAGCCACAGATGAAAACCTTTGAAGAGCTTGTGTAATGTTTGGACCACGCTCCACTGAAGATGTCTGGGTTTCTGGAAGCTCTGTGCTCTGTTCCAAATGGTCAAAGGGAGTTGGAGACTCATCAGGCTGACTGTGGTACCTACAATTTTGAGGATATTTCAAATACTTATTTTTAACCTGTGCTTCAGCTAGTTCTCACGCTATTCATATCCTTTTAGCCGTAAACCAGTTAAGCATGATTGATGAAAAAGAACTATACAAACGAGGAAGCCTGTACTGGAAGATGTCATGTGCAGTCAGGAACTGGCAAACTTTTTCTATAAAGGGCTAGATAAGACATAAATTTGACTGTAAAGACCACATGACCTCCGCTGCAAGTGCTGCGTTTGGCTGTTGTGCTGTGAGAGCCAGCCCAGGCAGCGCGTAAACAGATAAGCACATCTGTGTTCCAATAAAACTTTATGAAAAGAGGCCATAGGGCAGATTTGGAGTATGGATTATAATTTTCTCACACCTGTTCTAAGCAGTAGCTTTGTCATTATATAATTTTTTTAAACATATTGTTTCCATGGAGAGGAAGGATTCAGACCAACACAGAAAAATTACTGAGACACTAATAATCATTAAAACTCAAGATAAAGGCTCAGACATACTGCTGTAGCAGACATATCTCTCGTTCTACTTTGGGAGAGAGGAATGATTTTCTTTCAAATCCTATAGGCTTTATTCAGAGCAAATAAACAGCTGAGGTGAGAAATTGAACCCTCTCTTTCTTGGGTGAGTCTCAGACCTTGTCCTCTGAATATAGTTACTGAAGAGTTGACTATATGTGGAGAGATTATGTATGACCCAAACAGAGACTGGAGCCTAAACCCAGGAAAAAGCAGTCAGATTCTAGGACTGAGGCATCCCAGTGCCAAGTAGCTGCTGACTCGCACAGTTCATCTCACCTCCTTTCCTATGGCTTAAATTGAACAATTTTCCTATGTGTTTTCGCATCTAGAAAAGAAAAGTAGGGGTGGGGTGGAGCTAAAACAAGCAAAGAGGCCTTGGAAGAGCAGAGTGAAGTGGCAGAAAGTGTACAAAGAAGTAAATAGACAATTTGAGACAAATCTGGCTCTAAAAAATTTTAAATGTTGGTAAGTGGAACTATCTTTGGCCCTGTCACTCTTGCCTCCTCTGAGTCTACCCCACCGCTTCCGGGACCCAGGGCGCCAGTGCCACTTAACGAACCCCAAACTTTCACCCTGCCTTAGATGGGGTTTATATATCCCGGCTTCTCTTTCCCCTCTTTTCTCTCATCAAACTTTTCAGATAATTTTAGATAGCTTCTAAGAGGAAGGACAATTTTTGTACTGATGTGGAAATAACTGGTAGCACCAAATTAATCTGTAATTTACAACATTCTGGAAGTATAGGATGTTACTTTTAAGTAGAGAGAAATTCCATGGTATCCCTTAAATGACACCAAAGAAGCCATGGGCTACCCAGATTTCTAATCAGGAACAAAACAGAAATTGTGAAACTAATGTACTCTGAGAGTCAGCTGGTTCTCAATATTTTGAAGCTCACCCTTCATTTTAGTATTCAGATATAGTGATGAGACTCCACCCCATATCAATATGAAAATAGCCTTGTTTTTCTTATGGATTTCAAAGGGATAGAGTTCTCTTGCCTGGAAATTGCACAATTATTTCCTTCTTAGGCATCACTCGTAGTACATAGAGATTTCTCCTCTCTTGCTAGCCCACTCTTCCCCATGTGGACATCACCCCAGTTTTCTCATACCCTCGTGAATAACGATGGTGATGGTCTTGTGTACAGCAGGTATGTTCCAAAGGTTTGAACTAAGTTGGGAAATTATATATACAGCACAATGTAGACATCGGTTTAAATTTACTATTAGATATTACAGTCTCAAAAATTCATGAGTCATGTCTGAAAATAGGATGTTAGCTTCCTCTTTGCTTAGGGCCCCTAACTTGGTGCTAGGGTATTTTCTTCCTATGTTCTTTCTCAGCTCATTCTCACATGTACCATTATTTCTTTGAACCCTGTGTCCTTTATCCTGTATTTATATAATATTTTTCATTATTCTCTGCAGAAAAAATGTTGTTTTTAAAGCCTCTGCTAAAAGTGGAGAGGGGCCTTAACATTCACACTTACACACACAAAAAATCATTGAAGTAATTTCTTAGGCATAGAATCTTCTCTCAAATATGAATAATATCATAACCCTAGACTGAAGAAGCAGATGCAGTTGGTTCTTGTATTACAGTTATAACAATTTTTCTTCTCCTGCTGTATTTAATTATTGATTATCCAGTAATCTCCTAATTGCAAATGCAATCAATTTTTTTCAGTTGTACTTCTTGAAATCTTTAGCACATTGTACATTGAACTGTTTCTACTCTCTCCTTCTTGAAGTTCTTTCATACTTTGGCTTCCATAACATTGTGCTTGCTTGGTTATTTCAATTCGTTGAATATTTCTTTTCTATTTCATTCCTTGGTTCTTTTTTATGGTAACAAAGCCCAAGAATTGTAGGTTAAAACACCAGCTGTGGTCTGGAGGTGTCACGGAAGTTCAGAGTAACAGTCAGAGGGAGTTCCGGAAGCCAACAGGCAAATTGATGACATTTATCTGTTCATTTCTGACCATTCCCATACTCATTAAAAATACACAACTAAGTGTATAGGCATACCTCAGAGATATTGTGGGCTCAGTTCCACTAATGCAATAAAGTGAATATGGCCATAAAATGACTCAAATTTTTTTGATTTGCCAATGCATATAAAAGTTATGTTTTATGCTGTAGTTAAGTTCTCTGCTGTAGAACTTAAGAGTTCAATAGCATTATGTTTTTTAAAAGAAACACTGTACATACTTTAATTAAAAATACTTTATTGCTAAACACTGCTAACTATTATCTGAGCCTTCAGCAAATCATAATATTTTCGCCAGTGGAATGTCTTACCTCAGTGTTGAAGAAAATCCAGTATCTGTAAAGCATTAAAGTGAAGCACAATACAACAAGTATGCCTGTGTATTTGGCTATTTGTTTTACTTTAAAATAATAGGCTCTAGTAACCCCTTTCATGATTTATCTCCTCTTTGCTTGCCTCTTTGCCAGTGGTATAAAACATTCAGCCTCTCAAGCTGGAAATATTGCATCATCATTTTAACATTTGTCTCTATTGAACCTGAGATTTAGATGACAACTAGGTCTTTATGACATTTTCATTCCCAGCACCTCTCACTTCTGTCTTTTCTCTTGCATATTCATTGTCAACACACTAGTCCGGTCCTGTATTACTTTCAAATTCTCCAGTTACCCATGGAGACAGAGAAAAAAAATTTCTATTCCTCCACTAGTGAATAAATTGAATAGATTCTTAAAACTCAGTGAACATAGTGTTTTTACTGCAAAATTATAATATTAATAAGCATTCTATTAAATTCAATACAATTAAATCTAATAAGTGTTTTTAATGGGATAAAGCAGAATTTATCTGAACTCCTCTCTCAGCTAATTGGTGAACCTAGTTGTGTGCTGGCTGGACTTCATACAACCCTCATATAAAAGTGGACAGGGATGACTCAGCTACCAGATACAGAACAATCAAAAAAACAATGCAGGGCTTTGGGTGGACACAAGCTATGAAAACTGCCTGGTGTGGGAGAAGGTCCAGTGGGAGCATGTTGCAGCAGGTGGCCTGCTGCTTAAAGTCACACACAGGCCCATGTGCTCGATGTGCTTTGGTAGCAAGGAACAGAAATGCAAGTCCCTTTATTTGTGTTTGTTTTTTTGTTATACAAGTCACTTTGAAAATGTTTGGTTTTTGTTTGTTTTTTTGCAAGTCACTTAAAAAATGTTTTTACACATCTGACCTGGAACTGAAATCAGAAATTCCCCAGATATATGGCAGTTTTAGGGTCTCATCTTGTTATTTTCACTCATTGTTTATTATATAAATAATTTATAAGCACTTAAGCCATTCACTGTTCAATCAATGAAAATGAAACAATAAGTAAGATAGCCAAGGCTTTTCTCTCTTGGAATTGATATTCTGGTAGGAGAAAGTAGATCATAAAATAGGAAATAACCTAATGTCAGAGAAGGGGAGCACAATAAAGGAATAAAACTGGCCAATGGGCCAGAGAATGACTGAAAGGATTTTAATGTAGAGTGGATGGTTAGGGAAAAAGTACACCTAAACTGAGTCCTGAATAATGAGAAGAATGAGTCAACCATGCAAGAAGTTTATTCTAGGTAGAAGTAATAGGAAGCACAACAGTCCAAGACAAGTCGAAAAACAACAATAACAAAAATGAAATCAGAAAATGTCAATAGGCAGAGATGAGATATGAGAGATGTACTGGAGCTTTTTGGCAGAGCAGTGACAGGTACATTGAACTTTCAGTGGGAAACCATCAGTGGGTTGTAAGGAGAAAAGTGACATTCTAATTCTCTTACCTCCCTCTAGGGCTCATACAGGTACTCTGATAGCAGTTCTGCTCCTTGCTGCTTATCTTTGTTTCCCTCTTCTTTGGGAATAGCCATGTTCTCCTCTCAAAATTCCAAAGAAAACCAGTTGATGAGGTGATTAATTACTTTTAATCAGGCTACCTCATGAGTTGTTTGGTGAACCATGGATGGGCCATTCTTGGTTCAGCAATGAAGTTTTGGTACCATCAGTGTTCACACCTGCACAAAGGGATGGTTGCTTCTATGAGCTGGGAGCTCAGGACAGGCTCGTTTTATTTAAAGTAGATGGAATGTCAGGAATAGAAGACTGATTTGTCCAATTTGTGCCTTCTTCGGCATGCTTAAAAAACAGCAAACTAACTAAAAGTATTTGAAGTAAAATGCAGTCATATTATTATGTATTATATAATTATATATTTATAGTATATAATTAATATAACATATATCATAATCATGTATGAATTATACATGATTATGATATATAATATAATATATAATAATATATTCACTTGGAAAATTGGGATGATGGGTTTGTTAAATCAGATCCAGTTTTCCTGGCCCCGGAGGCATGTCTGGCAATATGGCCAGAAGAGATTAGCACATGGTTTGTGATCTGAGATGGAGATGTCTTTGTTCATCTTCTTGGCAGCTTTGCAGATAATCTGCCCGTATACATCTGGTGTATTGCTGTGAAATGTTGCACTTGGAGCATCTAAAACACCTGTTACTTGTTACTTTTCTTGCTGAGAAACAAATAGTTTAAATTTTATCTTACCCACTTTTTTTTTTTTTTTTAGAGATCCTGAATCAACCTACTCAGTCGCAGGTTAATCTGATAACCATGGAATAAGATCGTGGCAAAGCCCAGGAATAGAATCTGGGTCTTCCGTTTTCTAATTCAATGGTTTTTATAATCGTGTCTGGAGATGTGGGTGTGAGTGGGAAAAATAAAATAACGAAACATATAGGAGAACTGAAATGTAGAGATTGACTTTGGTTGGAGAGACACAGAGGTGGGAATAATTAAGGGAAAAACAGCACATTGAGGAAAAGGGACAATGGGATGGGAAATGGAAGAAGTGCGTATAACAATAGGGAAGTATCCAATATAGGAAAACAGACAACAGAATTTCTAGATCACGAGGCACTTGTAATTTTAATTTTTTGAGGGAGGTCCATACTGTTTTTCATCGTGGCTGCACCAGTCTGCATTCCCACCAAAAGTGTACAAGGGTTCCGCTTTGACGACATCCTCTCCAACACTTGTCTGTTGATTTATTAATGATAGTCATTCTGATGGGTGTGAGGTGATATCTCATTTTGGTTTTAATTTGCCCTTTTCTGATGCATATTTTCATATGTCTATTGCCCATCTGTATGTCCTGTTTTGATAAATATCTATTCAGGCTCTCTGCTCAATTTTTTTTAACCAGATAGTTTGTTTTGTCTTTTTTTTTTTAACCAGGTAAGTTGTATGCATTCCTTATATATTTTGTATATTAGCCCACTATCAGATGTATCATTGGAGAATACTATATGATTTTACTTATACATGGAATCTAAGAAACAAAATAAAGAAACAAACCAAACAGAAACAAACTTACAGATACACAGAAAAGAATTGTTGGTCTATTGAAGGAAGGGGTGTTGCAGGAATAGGTAAAAAAGGTGAAGTGAATAAGAAGCACAGATTGCAAGTTATAAAAACAGTCATGGAAATGTGAAGTACAACATAGGGAATATAGTCAATAATATTGTAATAACTATATATGGTATTCGACGGGTACTAGACTTATTGGGCTGACCATATTGTAAGCTACATAAGTGTCTAATCGCTATATTGTTGACCTGAAATGAATATAATATTGTATGTCAACTGTAACTGAAAAATTAAAAAATTAAATTAAATTTTAAAAAGTAGACAATGTGATTCCTACACCATTCTGAAGTCAATGAATTCCCTTTAGGTCTTAAGATCATTTTTCATAGGGGAAGTTGTAACTGGTTTGATTTCTTTGAAGAGCTTTTGTCATGGAACTAGAAAGTAATCAAGGGTTTTCTGGACTGTGGTTCCATATCTGATCTAAACGGCATGGCTTGACTCATCTGTAATTGCCTGATGGTTTCCCAGAGACGGCAGATGAAGGGTGAAACAGGCCTACTGACCAGGAGAGCTGTACACCCCTTGAGCCAGCAACTGAACTGTGTCAGCCCTGTGGGATGATCAGAGGTGAGCACAAGCCAGCAGGCTTCTTTTCCTTCTTTTCTGCTGTGATTTATGCATTTCTTCCTATAGGGCTTCTCTGTGGAAACAAAAGAAGCAAAATCCTTAGTGTGCTTGTTCTCTGTAAAAAGTGATCTATTGTTTTTAAGACAACAAATGCTGCTATAGGCAGGGGCTGAAAAACTTTTTCTGAAAAGGTCCAGGTGGTAAATATTTTTGACTTTGTGGACCATACAGAGGAAAAGTAGTTATTGCTTTGGTAATACTGAACCCTAGTTTTCACTCATTTTCCCCAAATGCAGTGCTTGATAAAGCCTGGTCCAGGGACAGGGTTCTGCCATCTGTCAGATTCTTCCTTTCTGTAGAAAGGCCCAGGCTTCATTCTCTAGGATGAAAAAGGCACAGGTTTTTGTTGCTGCTGTTGTGCATATTGCCAGCTTCCCCAGAAAAGTTGTATCAATGTACCAGAGTGGCTACTTCCCCGAAAATGTTCTCTCCACTCCTATCACACAATTAATCAGCCTAATTAGTTTGAAACAATGAAGTCACACAATTGGTGCTCTGATGCCCGTAAGCAGATGCCCTGAAGCTTCCATAGCAGAAGCAGAGGGGCAATTTATGCAATGATGCTCCAGCGGCTTCAGTGTTCTTCTGCTTTAACAAATTGTCCAGCTGAATCACAGGGGAAATTTATGATATATACCCTTTTATGAAGAAAGCATCATGACGAGGTTGAGTGGATAGAAAGCACAGCTTTAACAACAACAAAAAAATCAATGAACACTGTTGCTTTCAAAAATACCACGGAATTTATTTTATGATTAATTTAGACATCAGGCAATATCCACTGAGCACCACATTGCCAGGAACTATGCTAGGAACTTGGATTATAGGAAAGAGGCAAAAACTTACATCTGATCTAGGAGCTCAAAGTCTAAAGGGGGAACAGACATGGAAAGGGCAATCAGTTAATGAGGCTCAGGAACCTGGAAGCAAAACCCTCATTCCATACATGAGGCGCTTTCCTCCACATAGATCTTGGTGGCGCTCTGTTCACTTGTGAGCACAGAAAAAAAGGATATGCTCAAATCCCTTATTGCTGCTTATCTCTGCCCTATGACCACTGATTGGGGTGACTGAATACAGTCAATTATTTAGCATTTTTCCATTTAAAAATTGTATGTATCGACACATAATTCAATTTAAACTAAAATGCCAAATATTTTGACAAATCCGTGAAACATCACCAAATAGCAGAATAAGACAAAATGGGCCAAAAGGCCCATTTGCCTTTTGTTACTCACACCTTCAGTTTGAAAATCAGTGCCATGGTTTTTAGGGGTTTTAATCCATGATTACTTGTTTTGGGTTGTCAATAAAAGCTAGATTTAAAGCCAAAGTGACAATTTCTCCAATCCCATAGTGACTGAGAATATATGGGTTTGAACAGGAGGTTTTCATGTTGCTGTCAGCTCTTTCAGGGGTCCCACTTCTATAACGTCTTTCCCCCGAGCACTGCTTGTAGGAATGGCCCCCTAATTAGAGTGTTTACAGTATGGTGCTAAAGTGATAGAAACAGAACTCAATATTATACTTATGCCATGATTACCTCTGTTTTAAAATATGTATGCATGTGAGCAAAGACTAGAGGGGGATATCCCCAAGGTGAAATTTTTTATTACATCAGAAGCAGGAAATTGACATGATATATTTTTCATTTCTAAACCTTAAATATTGCTATCAAGACCTCTTTTATCACTTTGAATAAAGGTTCGTAATAATAATTGCATACAATAGGAGCAGAGCAAACTTTTGGGACACTTTTGACAATCCAACATAGAGTCACTGTCAGCCATGACAGATATGCCAAGCGCTATGTCAAGACATATATAATGAGGAGTAATGGGAACACCCTTAGAGGAGGACTGGAATGCCCGAAACCACAAGGCTGGACACTTGGATAAGGACTCCATCTGGACACCAGTATGAGTGGTACCTCTACCCCTTCTTGGGTTAAAAGGTCTCAGAACTCTGAACACCCAACACTTGAGTTCATCTGTACCATGGGTCCTGTCCGGCGGGACTTCCACTCACCAAATGCATGCTGCCGTTGTAGCTTCCTGGCTTGAGACTGATGCCCACCTCTCCACCTGTGGATGCTGCCGATGACTGGGGCTTCATACCAGATGCCCTCTCTGCTCTCTTTCAATATTGAGTAAGCCCCACCTCTCTGTGTGTAACCTCTGTGTGACTCTATTGGCTTATTGGGGAGGTCTCCCTAATATTTTCACAATGCCTATATCTGGCAATGCCTATATCTGGCATTGTGAAAATACGCAAATGCATGTGACTCCTTTCAGAGACACTCCCTTGCTCATGACAATAATGTTAATAATAAATATCTTGTTTTAGAGAAGATCAAAGTTACCATCATGCCCTATATGGTTGTACCCTGACTGATGTCAGTAGTCAGTAGAAATTATAAACAAAAATAGGGGCAGCTGACACTGGATGACTAACTTTGATGTTTGCAAGTAAGAAAAGAAATGTATCCACCATCTACTATCATGATAATTGCCAAAGATAAAGGCCATTTTAATACCAAGCAATTGTACTAATGATGTATGAGAGGCAACCAGGGTGTTCGTGGGCACCTGGCTGATGGTGCTGTAGTTACCAAACATCAACACTTCATCTGTACTTGGATGGCTGGCAGGTGCTACTAAGGCCTCCTGTAATAGGCACTGTCAGTTGCGTACCCAACACCTATTCATCTCATTTTTTTCTTCCTAATAGCAATCTTTTCTGGCTTTTAATATTTATTCATCCACCCTGTTTCCAGTTGTAGAATGGGATTCAAATTTAGTCTAAGTCAATTATCCTGTGGTATTCCTCTGGTAGCCTTTCTTTTAAAAATAAGAGATAGGCGTGTGACCTATCTGATGGAAGGGAAAAACGTACAGATCTAATACACAGGGTGACCAGTGACCGCATGTCTAATTTTGTCTAAGACAGTCAAAGTTTGCACCTTTTGTATTGGTGTGATTATTAATAGTATCCCCTTTCATTCTTATAAGCATCATGGTTTGGGAAATAAGTTACATGATCATCCTTATTATAAACCATTCTTGGGGGAGATATTTTCTTTCTCCCTCCCACTGAATGTAAACAAAAATTCCTATAGCTCTGTTTGTAGTTGTCTTGAAAATATGAGGAACACCTGTTGTAGGATAACCCTGACTCTTAGGTCTGGGAAGTGAAGAGATTAAAAGAATTTCAATTCTTCTTCTTTTTTTTAAGCCTCACCTGAGGATATTTTTATTGGTTTCAGAGAGAGAGAGGAAGGGGGTGGGGGGAGAGAGAGAGAGAGAATCAATGTGAGAGAGAAACAGCGATTGGTTGCCTTCCATATGCACGTGGTCCGGCAGCCTAGGTATGTGCTGGAACTAGGAATCAAACCCACAGACATTTGCTGTAGACAAAAGTCTGTACAGGACAGTAACCCAACCAACTGAACCACCCAGCTAGGGCAACGAATCTCAATTCTTGATGACATAATTGAGTTGTTGATTGCATAATGCCTGAATCCTACCCTGCCTCACCCTGCTTCTGTAATCAACACATTTTATTATTGTGTGCGACGGATTGATTTGTTACTGTTACTTACCGACCAGATGACCCTAACTAATATATATCCCAATGAGTAATTCTACTCTCCTTCCATAATGTCTCCCAAATCTCTGTATAATACATGCTTGTCAGACACGCCGATACTTTTTCTCCTGAGAAATTAATGTCCTTGTAAAAACTTTGCCAACTCTGTTGAAAGCACCATATTCCCCCTCAAAGAAACAACAATTTCTTATCATTAAAGATAAATGGGAAACTCCTAGAGCAACATTTCTCACATTCTAGTGTGCATAAGAATCATATAGAGATCTTGTTAAAAATGCAGATGCCAGTACAGCAGATCTAGATGGGACCCAAGAGAGAACATTTCTAACAGGCTCCCAGGTGATGTCCATGCTGCCTGTACCATTGACCACACTAGGAATAACAAGATCCTAGAGGACTCACAAATTTAAGATATTAATATCATTTAATAATCTCCATGCATTTTAGCTTCCTAAACCATGAATTATTTGGCCTCCCAGTTTCCTTCCAACTCACAAAATCTGTTTAGCTATTTTTCCAGTAGATAATTTCCCAAGGCTATTCAAAATAGACAGATGTTTGATAGCAAGGCTGGAAGATATATTGGAGATATTATTAAATGGAATAAATGTTCCTATTTGGTTGTTTTGAATAGAAAAGAATTCCAGAATAAATTTGAAAGACTCCTCTTAAGACTTTTGCTTTGTGGACAGTAGAATATGGTGTAAAACTTGTGGTATAGTCAACTTCAATCTAGATTCTAGCTGATAATGAGGCTCCATTAAATCACTTCACCTGGCTTAGTCTTTTTCTCATCTTTAAAAATATGAAGATCAGACAATTTGCAAATTTCCTTTCAGAACCAAAACTCTACAAACAATAAGCAACATTCTGCTTGTGGTTTACAATCATCTGAGACTATGATGTTTGTGGCACACCAGTAGTTTACCATCAACTGATCTCAGATTCTCCATCAAGTCATCTGGCTTCAATGCCTATGGCCCTAACCACTGCCGATGTGGAGAATTCCCAGTGACTGATACCTGAGGCCAGGAGATTTCTTGCATCAGCAAGATCTGTTCTAAACTTCACTACGCGTCAGAATCTCTGTGAAGCTTTTGTTAAAACACAGATTACTGGGTCACATGCTTAGAATATCTGGTTCAATAAACCTGGGGTAGGGCCTGAGAATTTGCATTTTGAAGTCCTTATGGGTAATGGTGATGCTCCTGGTCCAGGGACCACACTTCAAGAACCACTGAGCAAAGCTGTAAACTTAATGGTACACTTTAGGCTCTTCTTACTTGTTGGCTAATTCTGCCCTTCACAACTCTGCTAAAAACCTGTGAGGTGTTCTACAAGGGGTCAGTGCGTGTCATGGAAGCCCCCCAGCTCTCTGTTTCTCGAGCTTGCATCATGTGTTAAATGTTATATTTGTCTATGCCCCTTATTCCACGTATTTTCAAGTAGTTTGTAAATATACAATTTAAAAAAACTGAAAAGAATATAAAGATAAGCAGGCAAATTACTTGCAATTTTCTCACAGTTAAAAGATATTACATATTTATATATTTTCTCTAGGGTTTTCCTTCTTTGGAATTAGACCATGTATATAATTTGGCATCCTGATCCTTTTTTCTTTCCACCTCACACTATAACATGAGCCCATTCTAGTTTATTAAAATCATAATATTAAATGGCCACATAATACTGTAGACATGATTATTAATGTAGTTTAATTATTTCTCCCATGATTAAATACTTTGATTTTTCATAATTTTAAATGGACAAATGACAGACATCTTTACCTACAACTCTGATATCTTTCTTGAAATATATTCTTAGAACCAGCTACCATACCAAATTATGAGGCTTTTTAAGGTTCTTAACTGTTGCTGAATTGCCTTCCAAAAGGTCACACCAACATATTCTTCATGAACAATAAAGGAGCTGTCTCTTACCTCTTGGCCCCAGGGACTCTGCTCTTAAAATCTTTTCTAGTTTAAGAGTGAAAATGTGCATGCCATTAGTGTTTTAAATTTATATATCTTTGATTATCCTAATGAGTCTAAACATTTTTACTTGTTTATTGGACATACATATTTCTATTACAGTGATTGTCAGTTTCTATACGTAGGGTTTACTTTTTCTTTCAATTTTACTTTGTATTGATTTCAGGTGTACTGCTTAGTGGTTATACAGTATAGTATTCTGCACCTCAATCTTTTCAGTACCCCAACTGACACCATACATAGTTACTGCAGTATTATAGACTGTATTCTCATTGCTTTACTTACATCCCCATGGCTATTTTGTAATTGCTAATATGTGCTTCTTAATCCCTTTACCTTTTTCACCCAGTCACCCAAACTCCTGCCCCTCTGACAACCACCAGTTCACTCTCTGCATCTATGAGTCTGATACAATTTTGTTTGTTTATTTATTTTTTCTTTAGATTCCACATATAAGTGAAATCATATGGCAATGGTCTTCCTCTGACTTACTTATTTCACTGAGCATAATACCCTCTAGGTCTATCCATGCTATTGCAAATGATAAAATTTCATTCTTTTTTATGGTCGAGTAATATTCTATGGTATAAATGTAACATAGCTTTTTTATCCGCTTGTTCATTAATGTGAACTTGGGTTGCTTCTATATCTTGGTTATTGTAAATAACACCACAATGAATATAGGGGTGCATTTATTCTTTTTAATTAGTATTTTGGGTTTCTTTGGATAAATCTCCAGAAGTAGAATCACTGGGTCATAAGGCAGATCCAGTTTTAATTTTTATGTATGTTTCTATACATAGTTTAAAATATATGTATTTTATCTTTTCAAGCTGTATATGTTTTCTGAGGAAAAATAGAATTATCATTAAAGAAAGAAAAAACACTTGTAATTCAATAATACAAAATTAACTACTGTTAACATATTGTCAAGCAGGACCCAGGATGGCAGAGGAGTAAGTGGAAGCTACACTAACCTCTTCCCAGGACCAATCTGGAATTACAACTAAATTGTAGAGAAATCATCCTGAATAACCAACTGAACACTAGCTGGTGAGAAATCTTATAACCACAGACAGAGAGAAGAAACCACATCACCACAGTGTGACTGGTACGGAGTGCAGAGGAGACATGAGAGGGCTGGCTGGGCTCCCATGGGTCACAGCTGAAGTGCCAGAAGGAAATTTCAGTGACTAGGAGGTTCCCCTTGAGAAGTGCAGGGTCTAAACCCCAAGCTGGGCTCCCCAGCCTACAGCACCAGAGCCAGAAAGGAACCCAGATAACATCCAGCTGTGAAAAGTGGTGGGGTTTGTATCTGCTAGGGAGAGATGCCTGGAGACACAGAGAACCTCTTAAAAGGCCAATGCATAAAATCTATTCACAGCCACTTTCCCTGGGCTCAGGCAAAGTGGGGGCAGAGTGGTCTGTAGACACTTGAAGAGAGTCTGGGGACGATGACTTTGAGGAGAGAACTGGGGGAATAGACACCAGGATCCCTTTGCTGAGTCCTCATGCTGCAGGAGTCATCTTCTTAGGCAGAGCTTCCCCTCTAAGTGGCAGCATCCTGAGGGTAAGCAATAAGTTCACATGCAGGAATTACTCTGCCCCACCCTGTGGTGCTTAAACCTGACTGCGGATTATAGATGGACTAGAGTAACAACTGAAGGAGACAGCCAAAGACTGTAGATTGATGTTTGTCTGGAACAGGCTGCTTTGGGCCAGACTGGGACATCATCTGACATCACCAGGGGTGGATCCAGGAAGAGAAGACAGTGGTAAACACTAGATTCTACTGAGATGAATTCCACCATGGTCTTCTTCATTATTTGTGTTATCTTCTCTCCTCCATAGCTTTTTAACCTTCATTTCTTATCCTTCAAGTTTGTGCCTATTAGGTCACTAGTTTTTATATTATAGTTTATTTCAAATCTCATATTTTGCTCCCCCTTCTTACTCCATTTTACCTTCTTCTTTCCTCTTCTTATTTTCATTTTAAATTTTATTTTCTCTTTTGCTATGACTTATTTCCATTTTACACTCTTACTATTTCTACCCCCTCCAGCCTCTCAAAACCATTTTTCTTGTCATTAGTCATCTCACATTCTTTTTCCCATTCTTAAAATGCCCTTATTCTTTCTCCAACTTTATTCATCTTTGCTTGTTGGTTGTGGATATGGTGGTTGTTATGTTTGTTCAATTTTGTTTCTAGATCTTCACCATGTTTGTATTTCAAATATCAAATTTCATCATTCCCCTCTTCTACTCCATTTTGCCTTCCTCCTGCCCTTTCCTTTTTTCATTTTAAATATTAATTTTTCCCTGCCTTAGCCTGGTTTTCATTCATCACTCTTTGTATCCCTGCCCCTCTATCCTTTCAAAATCACTTCTCTTTCCTCTAGACATCTCTCAAGCTTTTCTTTCTTTCTTTCTTTTTCCCCTTTATTCCAATCCCAACTATGTTAATCTTTGCTAATTTGTTGTTGATAGTGCCATGGGGGATCTTTTTCTCCAATTTGGTTCTTATTATTTTCTCTCTTTTACTATATATTTTAAATTTCTGTTTAAACCTAATGCTATATGCTTACCATCTCTTACTCCAGTCTGCCTTCTCCCCTCCCTTTTTTATTTATGATGTAAATTTTACTTTCTTTTTTCTTTGCCTTGTCTCTATCCCCTACTCTTATTATTGCTCCTCTCTGTACCCTATCAAAACCATTTTTGTTTTAGTCATTTCATATGTGTTTTTCCTTTCTTATAATATTCTTAACCTCTTTATACCTTTATTAATATTGTCTCATTTGCTATTAATACTGTGACTGGGGATTATTTTTGTGGGTATGGGTTTATTTCCTGAGCTGTTTGGTTTTGTTCTGACAGCACATAAAACATGGTGGGTGGAGTGACTCTCAGTCAGTGAGCCAGAGGGAAGGACCCACCAAAGAACGACCCAACAAGAACCAAAACCAATTGCAACCAGAGAGCCCACATAAATGGCATAAAGGTCATCCAAGAGCATCTAGCTCAGGAGTTCAAGGAGACTCACCACTGAGTCCCAAAGGTCTCCTACCACAGAATTTCATACCACGAAGATAGGGAGTCAAAACAGATCACTTTTTTTTTGCTGATATATCCTCTAGGGCAAGGGAATAAAGAATTAAAAAATGGGACTACATCAAATTAAAAAGCTTCTGAATGGCTAAAGAAAACATCTTCAAAATGAAAAGGGAACCAACCGATATGGGAAAACATATTTGCCAATGATAACTTGGACATAGGTTTGGTCTCCAAAATATATAAAAAAACCTCTTATGACTCAAAACCAGGAAGCCAAACAATTCAGTTGAGGAATGGGCAAAAGACTTGAACAGACACTTCTCCAAGGAGGACATACAGAGGGCCCATAGACATATAGAAGGATGCTCAACATCACTAGCCATCAGAAAGATACAAATTAAAACCATGATTAGATACCATCTTACACTGGTAAAAATGGCCACCATTAATAAATCAATAAAAAAGAAAGCACTGGTGAGGATGTGGGGAAAGGGAACCTTAGTGCACTATTAGTAGGAATGCAGACAGGTGGAGCCACTGTACAAAACATGGAATTTCCTCAAAAAATGAAAATGGAACTGCTTTTTGACCTGACAATTCCACTGCTGGGATTATATCCTAAGAACCCTTAAATACCAATCCAAAATAACCTATGCACCCCTATGTTCATAGCAGCATTGTTTATAATAGCCAAGTGCTGGAAATAGCCTAAGTGCCCATCAATAGATGAATGAATCAAAAAACTATGGTATATTTAGACAATGGAATACTATACAGCAGAAAGAAAGAAGGAACTTCTACCTTTTACAACAACATGGATGAAACTGGAGAGATTATGCTAAGTGAAATAAGCCAGCTGGCAAAAGACAAATACCATATGATCTCACTTATAAGAGAAACCTAATGAACAAAACAAACAAATGAGCAAATAGAACCAGATACATGGAAACAGAAAACAGACCGACAGTGACCACAGGGGAACAAGGAAGGGGATAAGGGTTTTTTTGCTTACAAACATAAGGAACATTTTTAGAAGTTGTTTGCCAAAGTGAGGTTGCACTGCACATAAAGTTTATAATTCACCTAAATTTAAAGACATGAGAATTTTTAATTAAAAAATATACCTTTAAAAGAACTCACACAATTCCACTCCAGGAACACAAATAACCCAATTAAAAAATGAGCAAAAGATGTGGACAGACACTTCTCTGAGGAAGACATACAGAGGGCCCAGAGACATATGAAAAGATGCTCAGCATCACTAACCATCAGAGAGATGCAAATTAAAACCACAATGAGATATCTCTTCACACCAGTCAGAATGGCTGTTAAAAACAAATCAACAAACAACAAGTGTTGGTGAGGATGTGGAGAAAAGGGAACCCTAGTGCACTGTTGGTAGGAATGCAGACTGGTGCAGTGACTGTGGAAACAGTATGGAATTTCCTCAGAAAACTGAAAATGGAACTGCCCTTTGACCCAGCAATTCTGTTGTTGGGATTATATCCTAAAAGCCCTGAAACGCCCATTCAAAACAACCTATGCACCCCAATGTTCATAGCAGCACAATTTACAATAGCCAAGTGCTAGAAACAACCTAAGTGCCCATCAGAAAATGAATTTGATAAAAAAAAAAAAACTGTGGTACATTTACACAATGGAATTCTATGCAGCAGAAAGAAAGAAGGAGCTCTAACCCTTTGTGACAGAATGGATGCAACTGGAGAGCATTATGCTAAGTGAAATAAGCCAGGCAGTGAAAGATAAATACCATATCATCTCACCTTAAAGTGGAACTTAATCAACAAAACAAATGAGCAAGCAAAATATAACCAGAGACATTGAAATTAAGAACAATCTGACAGTAACCAGAGGGGAAGTGGAAGGGGATAATGGGGGGGAAGGGGGAACAGGGGAAGGGTTTTCAGGAACAACTATAAAAGACACATGGACAAAACCAAGGGTGAGTGGAAGCAGGGGAAGGAGGTGGGGGTGGCTGGGGTAAGGGAGAGGATTGGTGTGTGTGGGGGGGTAAATGCAGACAACTGCACTTGAACAACAATCAAATTAAAAAATAAATAAAATATATACCTTTAAACATTTTAATATACTGAATAAACTATAATTGTGTATATACATGCAATATTGAGCTTATTTCCTATTTAAATAATTATTTTAATAGGGGCATATCATTTATTATCAGGAAAAATTTATAGAAATGTAATTTCTGAGTGAAAAATTTACATATACACATGTATATGTATTTTCTCTTGATTAGAAATAAAATATAATTTGCTAAAAGTTTAAATATTACAGAGAAGACATGCTATTACATATTATTAGTATTAAATTTAAGAAATAGACTATATTTAGCATATTGTTATGTAAATTTTCCACTTATGTATTGGTCAATTTTCCCATCCATATTCTTATTTGTATTTCATTTTTGCAATGAGATATTGCTATTCCATTCTATAGATGAACTGTAGTTTAATACTTCCTTTAATAATGAATGTTGAGATTGTTGTTATATTCCCCCAGGTATATTTATGCACATTTGTGAAACTCACATTTGTAAGAAGTTTATACATAAACTTCTATAAGTGGAAATACTTAGTCAATAGCCATAAACATTTAAATATTAAAATTTATTTCTAACTTGTCCTTTTACAAGTTATACTCCACTAATAGTGCATGAGAATGCTCATTTTCACATGAATTATAGACATTTGAAAGCTTTGGATATATGTTGTTAAACAATTATTCAGAAAATTTGATCCAACTTTGGTTCCCCGTAGCAATTAAAAAAATTAAGGAATGAAGGAGAAACAAAGAAGAAAATAAAAAATTTTGCTTTCTTATTCAATAATTATGTCATGATTCTATTTGCAATCTTGATTAATGATAAAAATGACCTTAATTTTCTACATAACTTCCACATAGAAAAATAATATGGAAACTATATTATACTTTTTACTCCTGAGAAACTGATCCATTAACAAATAACCTTTCCTATTTCCTACCAAAGTGCTGATGTCATCCTTAGAGATTTATAGGAGCTTTCTGAAGCTCAAGGTCTTTAAATCACTAACATTGATGCCCTTGGTAGACTCCTAACAAATAAGAAAAAATTTATCACACATACATTAGAGTATATGTTTACTCATAAATTATTTCTAAAATAGCTTCTAGTCAAGCATTTTGCTACATCTTTAATGTGAGCAATGTGAGCACAGTATATAGCAGCTTCTGAGGTCGTCTGCAGCCTCAGGGAAAGAGGGTATTTAGAAATAGAATGATGCAGTTATCAAAGAACAGGCTACAAACCCTTTTGAAAACTTAAAACACTGAGATGGTTCAGGGCAATGTGGAGTGTTAGTCAAATTAGTTTATTTTTGGTGCTTCATCTCTCTGATCCATTCTATAAGCCACTATGTGTACGTATGACTGCCGGTGATGTGGTGAGAACCATGGTAATCACTTATATACTGAGGAGTGTGACGGCACTGGACTCCTAGCCCTGGAGTTGTACTAGCCTAAATGATATAATGATCCCTAATAAATAAAATGCTTTGTAGGCTTCAGATGAGCTGTGATAAAGCATATCTAACGAGAAGATCCAGCTATCCCATACGAAGTCATCCTGTTGTTTTGTTTTCAAGGAACAGAAAAACGCTTTCTATAGTCATGGCCTTTAGAGTTCTACAGGACTGTAGTCGTGTCATACAATTAAGCATAAATACTGAAAAGAATACTAAAATACAACTAGTTTAGGCATGATGGCTCTGGCCTTCCAAGGTTTGTGAATAGTGTGTGATCCCTGTGGTGTGAGAAAAATTTATGTTTTAAAAATTGAGATGAAAATGATCACATGTGCTCTTTGGGACTCCCTGTGCTACCATTTTAGAGGTGAGAATTGGGTCTCATGTTTATTTGAAAATGAAATAAAAGAAATACAGACAAATTATTAAATAAGATTAAACCTTCTGAATTATGAACTCTAATGTTACCTTTTGCTTTTCATTTGAGTTTTGAGTTTATTTTTTATTTGCAGTTTTTTATTTTGGAAAATATATGTATTGTTTGTAATCCTTTGAAATTTCAAAAGGCCAATCACAACTTATAATTTGTCAGATGAATAACTTGGGGTTATTTGACAAAAATCAGCAGTTCTGATGACCTTTGATGAAGCCTGGAACTATGAGATAAAATAGAAAAAGTCTCTGGAAATAAACCCAGTAGACTGGAGTTCAGACACAGAGCTCAACATTTAAGCAGAGGTACTTTTTTTCTTAAAGGATGTCAACAGCATTGAGAGGAATTGTTTGCAAAAATAGATTCTTTTCAGGGTGAAATGATAAATTAAAGACTTTAGAAATTCATCATCGTGCATTTTCTTTGGAACCAACAAACAGAAGTAGTCTATTTTCTTTCATTAAAAATGATTTGATTTTAATTTTGACAGTCATTGGAAGTTATCTATCATCTATACTTTTGACAGTGAAGCAAGGGAAGTGTTCTCTGAATAGGATTTTTTTATGATTTGGGTAGTTGTCATTACTAGCAGGTTTTATGTGAATAATAGATGCCAAACTTGGCTTGACTCCTCATTTCCAGTGCTTTTCACTTCTTTTGTATCAAATTGCTAATAACTAGCTTCATCTTTTGTCACCAAAAAAGAGTGGCTTTTTTGTTTGCCCACAGAACTGTATTACTCAGCGCTGAGCAACGAGTTATCACAAGATGATAATCCACTCCTCTGGAAGCAGGTCTGTGAATCCACATGCACTTCCACAAAAAACAGACTGCAGGCTTTTCAGCAGACACTTTTATACCCCTTTTGAAAGCTGTTTATTAAATCTGGAGAGAAACTGGATAACTGAAAGAGAAAGCTGTACCAGATAGGCCAATTCCCCTGACTGTGCAAACATTTTCTTCTGCCTCCGAAGGAATGGTCCATGAGAAACTTGAGTAACTTTAATGCATTTTAGACAATCCACCCATACCTGTGTGTTTCACTCCTAAGGCTTCTTTAGTATTAAGAAAAGGATTCAAAGAGCAACAGTTTAGATGTTTCAAAAACAATTGATTACTTAGTTCAGTGTCCCCATAGGAAAATCATTTACTAGAAAAATCATATTTACTGGAGAATTATTTTTCACATTTTCTTTGTCACTTGGCATGTCTATAGTATGCTTGTATTAGTCAGGAAAGCTGAAGCACAGTGAGTTGTGGGATAAGGGATTTAGTACAGGAATTAGAGCTTCCACAGTGTGGGGGTTGGTGCCAGTCCAGGGGGGAGTTGGAGGAGCAGAGGGAGAAGCCAGGCATCACCAGATACCCAGGCGGATGGTGAATGGGAAGGTCATGGAATGCTGGGGAGCTGTGCCTGTGGGTAGCTGAGGCCTCTATGGGTTTGCTGCCCAGCATTTGTTGGTGGGCCTCAGGCTCCTGTTGGTCAGCAGGGTCAGTTTGGACAGACTCACCAGACAGGCAATGGGGGAGAATAGGGATGAACTGGAATCTGCTGGCATCTGCAACTCCCCTCGCCTCTCTGATTTTCATTCGGAGAGCAGTGGCTGCTGCTTCACTTCTGCTTCCAAATCTCATGTGAATTCCTCCTTTGCTAGCTTTATGCACAACCACTCAGGGAAGGGCAGTCTAGAAAATGAATTTTGTGCTTATCCAACTTGATCCATTGCAAACCCCCATGGTTTTTAGCAGGGAGGACAGAGACATCCTATAGGAAAATTATATTTCTACCCTATATTATTACCCTCTACGATAAAAAATGTCTTGGAAAGATTTAACTTAGAAATAATGGTAATATTTTAGGATATTTTCAACAGCCTCACTGACATCCTCTATATTTCAACTTTTATACAGTATTTTCATTATTGGCAGGTGGTACACCAAGTATCAAGAACTGCAGTGGAGTGATATTTCAAGGTCAAGTTTTCATGTGGGTGATTCTGAGTATTCTGTATTGTATGATCTAAGACATCTCTTTCTACCATGGCCTACTATACACAGGAACACAATTTCTCAAGGGTGTACATGTTTCTTTCATACCACCATTGTACAGAATCACAAGTTTTTTGGAAGATGAGTAAAGAAAATATTTAGGCAATCTTTGAACTCTGAACTTTTTCTGAGTTCTAACTCACTGAATAAGAAAAAAAAAGAAGCACTCATGGAAGGTATTTCCTATGCACACTGAACTAGAAAGTAAATATTTTTTCATTGCATATATGCAACTCAGTGAGTAAAAATGTTCCATATTAAGGAAAAGCAGCTGTTTTTTTCAAAAGCGTTACCTTATTTCCAAGCCATTCTAAAGACTAGAGCTTGCTGCTTTTGTCTTTCTCCCACATGAGTACTGGCCATCACCAACTGGCCAGACCAGAGGTTTCCAAACTTACTCTGTTCACAGCACCCTGGCCTTGCAGTAGTTATTAAAAAGTGCTCCTAGTTCAAAAAAATATCTAATAGTCCTATTTCGTTTATGTCTAAATTAATTCCTTTGCTAAATTCACTAAGGTGCAAGTAGCTTTATAATAATAGCTCATGTGGTGTTTGGTAAATGACAACATGTTTCCCTCAAAATGGAAAATATCCTGCCGTGTCTATATGAGTTCATTGCAGCACCGGGGTGCTGCAGCACATAGTTTGGGAACTGTAGGGCTAGACAGAGAACAAAGCCTAAGTCAAATTGGGTCTTTTGCCTCATTTCTCTGCTTGGATTCTTTCCAGATTTTTCTGTGTAATAATAGATATTCTTTAAAAAAATTATCAGTGTAAGTATTGAACACTATTTCTGGATTCCAGTCTACTGAGTTTATTCCTGGGAATACACACACACACACACACACACACACACACACACACACACACACACACACACCGTACTGCTGTACCTAGTAACATACGGTTATTTTCCCTACCCCCAGTTAGAGGAGAGTGGTGATACTAGGTACAGAGGTATGACTAAAATACAAAATTTTCCTGACTCAGCTCTTCTAAGAACATTTTTCACCCTAGGATCAAAATTATTGCATGAGTAGCTTTCTGTCATGTTCTGGGGCTTGAGCAGCTTTTTCTGAGTCTCTTACTAACTGTAACAGGGAAAATGCACTCTTTTTCCCCCCACAAAAGCAATGGTACAAATCTCTATCATTAAGATCACTAGCATCAAGCTGCAGTGATGTTCTGACTCACAATGAATGGCCTTGAAGCATTTGAAGTCAGGTTCATCAGCTAGAGCCATGGTAACTATCTAGCTTCTCCTCACCTACTCAAAAGTGATGACAGCCTCTTAGGCAGTGAGGAAAGAATCCCAAGTGCAGCCCAGCCTCCTTGGCAAAAACTTGAATCCTGAGGCAGCAGAGCCCTGACATGGCCAACCACAGCTATACACAAAAGATGGGACTGACACATGATTCACAGGCCCCTGGGTGGTGCCTAGGAACAAATTAGGAAATATCTGATAAGGTAATAAACTTCCTTAAGGAAAGGAAAGCTCAAGTACACTGAGAGTTGTGTATAAATTTACTCACGGGATGGTGAAGATTGAGATACTCAGGTACATGTCCAGCCCTTTCAGTCTTGTTGCAGAAGTCACTGAATATATCTTGCCTCTCGACCGGCGCTGTCCCTTACCCTTGCTGCCCTGGTGGAGAAGGGATTCTCTCCCACTGGTAATTAGAAGAGTTTAGAAGTGAGCATATGTTGCCAGGGTGGGAAGATAGACACACTTGTTTGGAGATACTTCTTGTCAAGCTCAGAAGAACTACCTTTTCAGGCTATGCATCATTCATGATGCAAGTTTTCTATGTGAACAGAAGCTGTGGAATCTTTAGTCTCTCTTTATTCCTGCCAATTCCAGTACTCTCAGATCAAATGTTTAGCCCCAAAGTCTTCATTACTACTCCCAGGAGACTTTGGAGAGTTTCATGTGAAAATGAATCTTGGCTGCTCAAACTGATATTTGAG
Source organism: Anoura caudifer (assembly GCA_004027475.1). Lineage (NCBI taxonomy): Eukaryota > Metazoa > Chordata > Mammalia > Chiroptera > Phyllostomidae > Anoura > Anoura caudifer. The sequence goes on from PVKU01009188.1 coordinate 64,412, forward strand.
ATTCCTCCTTAATTTAACTGCAACCTCTTCCTTCCCCAACATTAAAAACTATATATCCAAATGACCCATAAGTCTCATTTTCTCCTTGAAATCTTTTGCTATGAAAAATGCTCAATTCCAGTGAC
>PVKU01009189.1:0-64538 GCA_004027475.1 Anoura caudifer
TTTTTTTTTTTTTTTTTTTTTTTTTTTTTTTTTTTTTTTTTTTTTTTTTTTTTTTTTTTTTTTTTTTTTTTTTTTTTTTTTTTTTTTTTTTTTTTTTTTTTTTTTTTTTTTTTTTTTTTTTTTTTTTTTTTTTTTTTTTTTTGCATGTAGCTGTCCAGTTCTCACAACACCATTTTTTGAAGAGGCTATTTTTACTCCATTTTTGTGCTTCTGCCATCATTGTAAAATATTAATTGACCATTTGGACTTGGGTTTATTTCTGGTCTCTCTATTTTTTTTTCCATTGGCCTATGTGTCTGTTCTTATGCCAGGACCATACTGTTTTGATTACAGTGACTTTGTAATATAGTTTGATATCAGGTATTGTGATTCCTCCTCCTGTGTTATTTTTTCTCAAAATTGCTGAGGCTATTCAAGGTCTTTTATGGTTCCATATAAGTTTTGAAATGTTTGTTCTATATCTGTGAAATACATCACTGTAGGGTTAATAGGATTGCATTGAATCTATAAATTGCTTTGGGTAATAATGGACATTTTGATGATATTAATCCTTCCAATCCATGAACACAGTATATGCTTCCATTTATTTCTGTCTTCCTTAATTTCTTTCTTCAGTGCTGTGTAGTTTTCTGCGTATACATCTTTTATCTCCTTGTTAGGTTTATTGCTAGGTACTTTATTTTTCTTGTTGCTATAGCAAATGGGATATTTTTCCTGATTTTTCATTCTGATATTTCATTGTTGGTATATAAAAATGCCTGTGCTCTTTATTTCATTTTCTATTGAGGTATGATTGACATACAAAAAAAAAGCTGAACATATTTAGTATGTACATCTTGATGGGTTTGAAGATAAGTATACACCCATGAAGCCATCACTTTATAGAACATGATAAACTGAATCATTACCTCTAAAAGTTTCCTCCTTTTCTCTCTTTATTTTTTGATAAACTTAACTGAACTATGTACTCTTTGACCAGCAGGTTATGTGGGTTTGAGTCAGTGTCTAGTGTTCTTTCCTTTCAGCCTGAAGGACTCTTTGTAGTATTTCTTGTAGTGAGGAATTCTCTCAGTTTTTGTATATCTGGGAATATAACTTCTCCTTCATTTCTGAAGAATAGTTTTAGTCTTTTTCTTTCAGCTTTTTGAATATGTAATTCCACTGCCTTCTGGCTTTCATGTTTTCTGAGATTTTTGGCAAGGTTTGACAATAACTCTTTTAGAGATATAGCTGCTACAAAATCATTGCCCTGCAGTGGGAAGCAGGCCTGAGTGCTGGGAGATGCAATCCAAGGGGTGATGTAGTAATCTTCAAATGCAATTCACATAAACTGAAGTCTAATGATATAGCAGAAGGATGTACCTTCCAGTATTCAGCTTTACCTAAACATGTCAGAGAACTTTCCCAAAGAATGAAATATTTTGAAATGAGTAGGCATTCAACAAGGAGACATTTTGTGGGTAAAAGATAACCAAGGTGGAGACTACTTATGTAAATCAGAGTGTAGAAAGGGTGTGTTCTAGCTAGGTGGTCCTACCATACAGGAGGACTTCATCAGTGGGAAAATGTGGAGAGAGGTTGGCAGTGACCAAATTATAGGGGACCCTTCAGATAACCCCATGTAAAGTGGACACAATACTGATATATATGGTGAAAAACAAAATGATTTGCTTTCCAGGTGTGTGTTAGAGTAAGGGAATTAGGGACACCTTTGCAGGTCCAGTTATCAGCACTGTGAGCTCAATCTTAAATTAGCCTAAGGAGAGCCTGAGGGAAGAAGTAAAGGATGTTTAAGCAACTCAGCATTCAAGCTAGTAAGCATGTATTTGTCCAAGAAATGCTACAGGATTAGGCCTCCTTTTGGGAAAGCAGGAGAGCAGTAAACCCACCCAATGAGGAAGACTTAAGTAGAGGAAACACTTCCTATATTTTTTTTTCTCATCGTCGACATTCTGCAAGTTACCTGACTAGGTAAATAGAACTCAGCTAAAATTTTAAGTGAAGGTGAGAGAACTATAGATTTGAGAAAAATAGTCATAAAGGAATGAATTCTTGTAGTGAAGGAAAGAATTGAGTTTTGAGGTCAGCTTGCACTGATTTTATACCATGGCCTAGCTACTTTGTTGCTTTATTAACTTCCTCATAGTTCTGAGGTTTAAATGATTTTTAAAATAACACTAGTATATACCACTTATTGTTATGTCTGACATTGGAGACACTCAGTAAATTCTTACTATTATTATTCTTCAATCATATGTCTCATTAGAATAAGAAATGAAGTACAGGATTTATTCACACAAATTATTTTTCTCTAGCAGTTATTTCTTGAACCTACAAGGGACTTTGTGCTGGATGATGAACAGAAACTCCTGTAGGAATTAATGTAGGTGAGTCACCACACAATTCAATTCAGAATCATGGTGGGAAAGGAAGTCAAAGGAATATACAATATAATTATTCAGTATAGAAATGCAATAGTAAGTCAAATTTTGAAGATAAAATGTAAAAGTCAATAATCCAAAAGAACCTAGTGGACTATTTAAAACCATTGTATTAAAAATTTGAGATCAATATTTTTAAAAGCTAAACAACCAGCCATTCAAGATAGCTTTCTGGATCCTTCACCTCCTTCTATTATTATGTTTGATACCATAGTTCAAGATCTTATTACTCTTCTACCATGAACTATGTCAATAACTAAATATGTTTTTGTCCCTGTGTGAAAATCACCATAGTGCTGTATCCTTTTTTCTTTCCATCCATCCATTTAAATATTTATTTATCCATTAGGCATTGTGTTCAATATTGGGGATATATTTAAAAAGAGATTTATTAAAAACAAATTAATACCTCTACAATTCTCTATTCTTAATAAATACTCAGTCCTTGGAGGAGGGTACATAAGTCATAATTACAATGCAGTAAGATAAACAACTACTTCTAGGGGTTGCTTGAATGAATTATAGTATACCAATACATTGAATTACTATGCAGCTGTGCATATAAGTAAATGAAAAAGTGAGGTGACAAAGCAGTGTATAACATTGATATCATGTGATGTTTACATCAATATATCTAATATCTATATGCATATGAAGCATGCAAATAGAGTTTAGTTAACTATTTCTATATGTATAAATGTGCATGAAAACATCAAGACTTATGTTCATCCTAGTGCTAACAATTTTCTGCTGGACTGTCAGAATTGGAGGAATTTCACATACCAATTTACTGCTTTGCATGTTTTTTGAATATTTTATAATAAGCATGTATTATATGTATAGTTAGATTTGTAATTTAAAACTGTGCAGAAGGACAGTATAAGTTGTACTTGACTTGTGGTTTAAGTGAATTGCAGCCCCACCTCTTTTAAGATATATGACCTACCTCTGCCTCACTTTTTCATATAAAAAATGGGGAAATTTTAGTGATTTCATCAAAGAGCTGTTATCAATCTGAGATAAAATAATTCAGCTAAAGTCATGTCCAATATTATATGGCAAAGAGTAAGTGTTCAAAAAAGTTTGGTGATAGAAGATGAGGAGGTGGAAGAAAAGGAAGAGAGGAAGAAAAAATCATTTAAAGTCCCTTCTACCATAGACCTGTGTCACCTTTTAGGTGGTTCTTGTGAACCAAAGACCAAACTTGGCCCGAGGAAAGAATGGATTAACAGAAATTGGATAGCAGGAGTTATAAGCCATAATATCAAAGATCTGTGTCAAGTTAAAAGGCCCCAGGGATCAACCCCAGATTCACATATGAATGAAAGTAGGTGTGCATGGAATACATCCCTAGTAAGATGTCCTGTTCTGGAGTTTGGTACCAGTTGATGTTCCTCGTGTGGGCTCCTAAAGCTCCTGAGGGTATCCATGTGTTCTATTTTAGCAAATAAAAGCACTATATCTGGAGTATGAGGACAAGAGTGAAATAGCAAGAACAGATCGAAGTTGTGGTGAAAGGGTACTGTGAAAGTCTGTGTGCAGAGACTCATTTTAGTTTGATTTTGCTATAAAGAGTTGGGGGAAATAGTAATTCCAATGAAGGCAAAATAATACTAATATATTCTCAATTATATATTTTTAAATATATTTTATTGGTTATGCTATTACAGTTGTCCCATTTTTCCTCATCATTCCCCTCCACCCTGCACACCCCCTCCCACCCACATTCCCCCCTTTAGTTCATGTCCATGTGTCCTAAGTTCTTCAGCTTCTACTTTTCCCACACTATTCTTGCCCTCCCCCTGTCTATTTTCTACCCACCGTCTATGCTACTTATACTCTGTACCCTGTCCCCCTCTCTCCTCCTCCCACTCCCCTATTGCTAACCCTCCATGTGATCTCCATTTCTGTGTTTCTGCTCCTGTTGTAGTGGTTTGCTTAGTTGGCTTTTGTTTTAGGTCTGGTTGTTCATACCTGTGAGTTTGCTGTCTTTTTACTGTTCATGTTTTTTATCTTCTCTTTCTTAGATAAGTCCCTTTAACATTTCATATAATATTCTCAATTATATTGATATGGTTTTCTGATCTTTGTTGAAGAAGTTGAACAATGCTCTTGAAATTTGAAATGCAAGGTGGAGTAAAAGTAGGTTTACAGTTGTTCAAATAGAAAATAATATAATATAATTAAATACTAATATAAGAATGAATTGTGTTTCACATGCCCACAACTGTAAACCTACTTTTGCCCCACTCTGTATAATCTAGAGGTAAGATGTACACAAAACATGGTAATAAGGCTGAAGAATTTTTGGACCTGAGGCATGGACCTGAATCTGGACATGAGCATCTCAAGGTAAACTATATGGAGAGAGGAAGCTGATTATACTATGTTGTGTGTAAGACATTCCAAGGGGGGTCTTACATTTCTGCTGGAAGAAGGAGAACAATAATGACTGAGGCTGAATATTCCCAAAAGTGATGAGATGGGGATTTAACTAGGAGTTACAATTTTGTTAATGCAAAATATATTAAGGAATTTCTTATATTTTATACTCCAGATTTTGTGGTTTAAGACTCTTATACATTCCATATGGGTGGGGATCTTATTCAGGCTTACTAAGAGTTCCTTTATAGTAGTCCTTCCTTATCTTTAATTTCACTTTCTCTGGTTTCAGTTACCTGAGGTCAACTGTGATCCAAAAATATTGAGTTGGAGATTTCAGAAATAAATAACTCATAAGTTTTAAAATGTGTGCCATTCTGTGTAGCATGATGAAATCTTGCACCATCATGCTCCATCTGGCTCAGACCCTGAATCATGTTTTTGTTCCATATATGCATGAAGTATAAGCTACCCACACATTAATTACTTATTAGGTATTAAGTGAAAAGGTATGTAAGTATTTATAGGAGAAAACATAATATACATGTAGAGTTCTATACTTTCCACTGCTTCAGGTTCCACTGGGGGGTTTGGAATGTATGTCCTGCAGATAAGGGCGACCACTATACTGTACTATTATTCAACATGAACCATTTCAACCTTACTGTCGGGACTTACACATCTTGAGAGAACAATCATGATCATGTATTTAAAATGGTACACGGAAAGAACTGCAGTCATCCTGAAGTATCAGCAGAGAATTGGTTCCAGGATCCTCACATGTATCAAAATCCATGCGTGCTCAAGTCCCTGATATAAAATGGCTTAGAACAAGACATACAGTTGCCCATCCAAATCAACAGATTCCCAACCACAAATTGAAAATACTGTTTTTGATCCACGTTTGACTGAATTCGTGGATGCAAAACCCACAAATACACTGGGCCAACTCTATAAACTCTCAAAAATCCTTTCAAATGTGTAGGTGAGAGTGAACTGTGATGAGAACAAGTTTGAAACAATACTAAATATTGTATTAGAACCTCTGATAACATGTAATATACAATAGTTGTTGGAAGGAATAAAGAAAAGAGGGAAATGAAGCTTTATTGAATTTTCTGAAGAGATTCACTTCTCTTTGGTTCCCAGATACCTAAAACATGGATGAGGTACCTATGTGGTAAAACTTAAGATGAGTAAGTCAAACTAATAAAAAACAAAACAAAAATGACAAGATCTCTTTCTAGAGCTGAAGAGTCATAGAATGGACAATATTACCACAGTAGGACTGGGACATTAAAACAAACTTAATAAACTAGGACATGGGCTAAAATAATAAAAGAGGATACAGGAAAACCTATTTTTCCAGTGTAAGAAACTATGACCCTTCAAAATTTAAAGGTGTTTTCTCCTGATAATTAACCCATTCCTCCAGAAGAAGACACATTTGAATTTTGTTTGAAACAATGTAATCAGTGGTGCAGATAGCAGGTACCCATGACATCCAGATATTTGCAGATAAGAGACATTAGTCATTTCAAAGTAAGTAATGCTACAGGAACTATGAAATATTGAATATAAATGTTAGAACAGTCTAACAGACATTCAACTCAGAGTATAAACTTAGACGTAGTTAAGATTTTCTAGGAAGCAAGAGTACCATTACACAAAATTGGAAGATTTTTGCTTGGAAGACGCTAGCCTTTGGGAACGTAAGACTCAGAAATCCTGGATCTGGCCCCTTTAGAATATATCTAGGCAAGGCCAGAATTGAACTTGACCTGCAAACTTTTCCCAAATCACGGTGCTATTATAGGAAGGGGAAAAGGTTAAGATAATTAATTGTTCTCCTCCTTGGATCCAGAGAAGTCAACATGGAGAGTAGGTTTCAGTGATTTGGTATCTCCCTGAGTCACTCTTTGCCTCAAGGAGAAGTAAGATAGGCTACATGGATGTACTACCTGTGCACAGGGCACTGCTCCTAGAAGGGCAACATACTTGATTTAATTCTCTGCTCTCACTGTCTTAAAAATTCTTTTTTAATTATTATTTTTTATTTTAATTGTTGTTCAAGTGCAGTTTTCTGTCTTTTACTCCCATCCCAGCCCACTCCCCAGTCCTCCCCACCTCCCTCCCATTTCCACCCCCCTCCCTAGTTTTTGTCCATGTGTCCTTTATTCTTGTTCCTGTAAACCCTTCCCCTTTTCCCCTGAAATTCCCTCCCCTCTCCTTTCTGGTCACTGTCAGACTGTTCTCTATTTCAGTGTCTTTGGTTATATTTTGCTTGTTTGTTTGTTTTGTTTTTAGGTTCCTGTTGAAGGTGAGATCATATGGTATTTGTCTTTCACTGCCTGGTTTATTTCACTTAGCATGATGCTCTCCAGTTCCATCCATGCTGTTGCAAAGGGTAGGAGCTCCTTCTTTCTTTCTGCTGCATTGAATTCCATTGTGTAAATATACCATAGACTCTGCATTTTCATTTTGTATTAGGCTCTGCAAATTGCGCAATCCACTTTGAGGAGTGGTTTATGTTTCAAGGGCAAAAGAGAGTTCTTGCAAGATACTTCTCTTCCTGCTACATAGCACAAAAATATCAGAGCTTCGTGAATAAGGGGAGCATATTGGCTGGGTCCCCAGACATCTCACTGCTGTTAAGTGTGGGTGGGCAATGATGCTTGGGGACAGTGGAAGGCTCTGGAAATTTTCATGGAAGCCTGACCAGGATGGAGAAATTAGATTTCAGACATAATTGAATTTCCCACATCCCAGAATGATGAGGCCAGAATCATAAATAATTGATTTAAGGAAATAAAGAATTTCATTCTCTTTTGCCTAGCTGATTTTGTAGACTGAATTATAAACCCATTATAAGACAGTGAAGAGTCTTTTGCAGTAGGAATCCTGAACTCAATACTATATCCTAACCATACAAACTTGAACAAGCCACTTACAATTTTCATGCATTTCTTTAAAAGCAGGATTTCATCTGAATATCAGAACTCACTCCATTATAGAGTATAATGAAATATATTGTAAATGTGCTTTATAAATTATAAATAATGATATAAAATAAGGGAGTTGTTTGTTATCATTAGAATCAAATTCATGAAAAGTAAATAAGTAAAAAGGAAGTGCTATAATGAAGTTGAAAAGATTTTAAATTAAAGCACCTTATTGAGGAAAGACATAGACTAAAAGGATGTGCACTGAAACCTGTAACATCATAAAATAATGACATAAAAATAATGTGATTCTGAAGCATGCCAGAGGTAAGGTTCATACAAATGGAGAGAACCCCTAATTCAAAGAGTAGACAGCAATTCATGGGGTTCTCCAATCCTAGTGGATGTAAAAGCTGAAAGATGAAAAAGATTCAAACTGATATAAGGTTAGTGGTGATAAAATACTGAGACACGAAAGAGACCCCCAAATATTCTGGTGTCTATTTGTAAACCATGAAGATAACACCAAAAATGAAAAACATTGGATTCTGCTAATTTTGCCTAGCACCAGGCAGAAAGACTTACTGAAAGAGCTATAGGCATGTTTAATAATTGTTAAACTCTTAATTTTTGCTCCTGCAGAATAAAGGTATGCTCAGCAAACTATATTTCAGCCCAGCTATCTACTCTTATCTTCCCATGTTTAATTTTAAGCAGAAACTACTTTTTCATCCTAAAGGACCCAGGTACATTACTATCAAAACAAGAAGCTCAGAATTCTAATCCAATATTAAATTATATTTATAAATTAATGTTAATATTCAGCTATATCTTATCCTCTGCATAACCCAGACAAGCATGGAAATATGTTTTCATTCTCTTTAAAGAAGAAAACAAAGCTCAGAAAAGTTTAATTTATTTTGTCACGGAACTTACACCTTCTAACTCAGAGCCAAGTACTCCAATGTGCTCATTCAGACCTATAAAATGGGAAGGTCCCCAAAGAGCTCCACAGTTGGCCAGGGCAGCCAAGAGTGGCTAGTAGGCTGCTGGGACTGGGCCTGGGGTCTACTCCCAGCACCCACCAACACCAGATAGCACCAATATTTACCTGGTTGGCTCCTGCTGAGAACAGCGGTGAACCATACAGATGGAGGTATAGCTGCACATGCTGTGCCTCCTCTCACAATCAAGATTAAGGACAACAAAAATATAGAACCAAAAAGAAAAAAGAAAACCCAACCAGGACAGAGAGAAAATTGAATTGTGCGGGAGTCCAACAACAATAATTCAGCCAGAACAGGAAGAGGGGCGGAGTCCATGGCCAGCGGAGTTGAATTGCGGTGGGATAAGCCCGTGGTGGTACTGGGTGTGCAGTCACTCCAGGCACACAGGCGGCAGCATTGCCAAACGCAAGGAGGCCAAGCAGGGTGCACAAGGCAGCGGACCGCGGACACACATCCGCACATAGATGAACCAGATGAAAATGGGCAGCAAGACAGACTGTGTGACACAGGGCCCCAGCGCTGGGAAGTGAAGCCTAAAAGCACCCATTGAAAATACTTGTAGGGGATGAGATGCCAGGAGGGAGTCTCAGCCTTACAGGAGAGTTCGTTGGGGAGACCCACAGGGTCCTGGAGTGTGTGCAGGCCCACCCACACAGAAATCAGCATCAGAAGGGCCCAATTTGATAGGGGAAAGAGGCTGAAGGGACTGGAAACCATGAAAAAGCACAGAGCAAATGCCATTGTTCCCTCTTGGACCCCGCCCCCACATCCAGCATCACAACCCAGTGACTGGGCTGCCCCGCCCTGGAGAACACCTAAGGCTCTGCCCCTGACTACATAACAGCCACTACCAGACAAAAACAAAAACAAAAACAAACAAAAAAAAAAAAACAAGAATGGCTCAAAAGGGAGAACAGACCAGGGCCCCTGAGCTAATTCATCTGAGCAACCAGGAGGTGGTCAACGTATCAGATGCACAGCTCATAGCACTGGTAGCCAACCTATCAGAAGCGCAGTTCAAACCTCTGGTGATTAGGAAGCTCACAGAATTGGTTGATTTTGGTTGCAAATTAGAGGAACAAATGGAGGCTACAATAAGTGAAATGAAGAAAAACACACAGAGAACCAACAGTGATGGGAAGAAAGCTGGGACTCTAATCAATGGAATGGACCAGAAGGAATAAAGAACCAACCAAACAGAAAAGAATGAAGATACAAGAATTCAAAAAAAAGAGGAGAGGCTTAGGAACCTCCAGGACATCTTTAAATGTCCCAGCATCCAAATTATAGGAGTACCAGAAGGGGAAGAGGAAGAGCAACAAGTGGAAAACTTATTTGAACAAATAATAAAGGAGAACTTCTGCAATCTGGCAAAGGAAATAGACCTCCAGGAAGTCCAGGAAGCTCAGAGAGTCCCAAAGAAGGTGGACCCAAGGAGGAACACACCAAGGCACATCATAATTACATTAGCCAAGATTAAAATGAAGGAGAGAATTCTAGAAGCAGCAAGAGATAAAGGCAGAGTCACCTACAAAGGAGTTCCCATCAGACTGTCAGCTGATTTCTCAAAAGAGACCTTGCAGGCAAGAAGGAGCTGGAAAGAAGTATTCCAAGTCATGAAAGTCAAGGACCTACATCCAAGATTGCTCTATACAGTGTAGCTGTCATTTAAAATGGAAGGGAAGATAAAGCACTTCTTAGATAAGGTCAAGTTAAAGGAGTTCATCATCACCAACCCTTATATAAAATGTTAAAGGGACTTATCTAAGAAAAAGAAGATAAAAAATAGGACAGTAAAAAGACAGCAAACTCACAGATATTAACAACCACACCTAAAACAAAAGCAAACTAAGGAAACAACTAGACCAGTATCAGGAACACAGAAATGGAGATCACATGGAGGGTTTGCAACAGGGGAGTGGGAGGAGGAGAGAGGGGGAAAAGGTACAGAGAATAATTAGCATAGACAGTAGGTAGAAAATAGGGGGAGGGCAAGAATAGTGTGGGAAAAGTAGAAGCTAAAGAACTTATGACACATGGACATGAACTAAAGGGGGGAATGTGGGTGGGAGGGGGTGTGAAGGGTGGAGGGGAATGATGGGGGAGAAATGGGACAACTGTAATAGCATAATCAATAAAATACAATAATAATAAAAAAGACCTATAAAATGGGTTTTGTCCACCAGTCAAGTAGAAATTACACTGTGACTTTTCGTGGCGTCATTTTAGTCTATTCAGCGCCTCTTTTACTCCTCACCCTTCTTCTAGGAACAGGCCCTGCCTTCCTTAGTGGTTGTTGTGGTATTTTACCCAGATCCTTGTCCCTCTCCTCTGTAGGACTGGAGAACCCATTCCCCCAACTTGTGTGAGTGTTGGCAGCTGACCACTTACAGCTGAGTCCCCCTCCAGAAATACCCTAGCTGAAGAGCACCCCAAGTCTAAGGTCAGCCCTGTTTCCAGGAGCAACCCTCAACTAATGATTATTGGATGCAGGGGTCAAAGTCCTGGGTCCCTCCTACAATTCAGAGCAACTATACAGGTACATCCTTCTTCCATTTCTCTTGAATTGGCTGAGGGTTTTGTTGTGATCTCAGCCCCAAAAGTGCCTCAACCCAATGCCTCCCATTGTCCAGTTCTATCTAAATTTTCAGGGATAGATTTTAAAAGCACTTTTTAATGAATTTCCTGCATGCAAACCTCTGTCTCCAAGCCTGATTTCTGGGAAGCCTAACATGAAACAGTACCCTTACAGGGATAAGCAGAAGAGTCAGGCAAATTCCAATCATGGTGCCCCTCTCACCTGTACATTGCGATTGCTTTAAGGACCAGCATATGCCTCAGGCTAGACCACCCTGAGTTTCTCTTAGAGAAGTGTTTCAAATTTTGGCAGGGCAAAAGACTTCTTTATCTGTTGGACATAACTTATAAGGGTGTAAGCCTCGATCTGCTACATATCATACCCACTGCCACGTGGTCTGAGCGAACAGCAGTGTGGTGACTGCGGGGAGGGGGGTCGGGTGGAGATAGAAGAGGTATGGGGGTAAATGGTAATGGAAAAAATACAATTAACATGAATTATTTTTAAAAAGAAGAAAAAGAAAGAAAGCAAGAACAGAAAGAATTCTGTGCCCTGCCCTTTTTATTAGTGGATAATTGAGCTCATGCATTAGCCTTTTTCTTAAGTTAAATCAAGTTGAATTTCTACATGTAAAACCAAAGGACCCTGAACAATGAATACTGTATCTTCAAGGTCTATAAAAATAAAATAATAAAAGACCACTCATTTATTGAAGTGATTGGAAAAATTTAGGTTTCTTCATGTATTCACCATTTAGAGGAAAGGAAATAAGTTATTGTTCTCCAGAAACCATTATATAAAAGATTCCAGAATTATCTTAATGGATTTCAGACTTCAGAAAGCTGAAAACACATTGTTGTAATATGAAGGCATGAACATAAGCTGTAGGCAGACGAGTTAATTAGGCCCTTTCTCTTCTGCTTGAGGATTTATCTTTGTGTTCATTTCAGTAGTAGCTGTTGCACAAATGATTATTTCTTTGAGAACATATGTAGACCTTTATCAATCCATTTTAAAAAGCAAATTTCTTTTCCATGACTGGCTTTTGATTTATGAATTAATGGAAACATGTGACTTTAATATATTAGTAGTTTTTGTGTGCTTGATACAAAAGAGATTTTGTTGTCTTAGGCATTTGATATCCTTTAATTCCGCTCTGTAAATCTCACAGACATTTTCCCTGGATGAAATCTAAATCATTTTGTACTATCAATAAAGTCATATTGGATCAGGGGATAGATAGGAAGACACTGAAGAACTTGCAGATATGTCTCCTTTAGACTGTGGGGTTTTTTGGTCCCTATGCTTTCAATCTCAAAACTTTCCAGTTCATCAGCATTCTTTCTCTATTGACAATTACCACCTCATTTTACATTAGCTTAGCAAATGCAGGGTGGGGCAAAAGTAGGTTTACAGTTATTCATATGAAAAAATATAATAATTGATAATAATGGAAGAAGAAACTCTGTGTTTTGTCTACTCACACCTGTAAACCTACTTTAACCCCACCCTATAATCACAGAAAACCTATTATATGTTAGGGACCATGATAAATCCTATATTACATTTAGTATCTCCCAGATTTTTTCTACCTCTAATGTGCATCGTTTTGTGACAAACTGTCTATAGCTTTTTTTAAATGCTTGATGATTTATTTATTACATTATATATATATTCCTTTTCCTTCAATGCTTTGAAAATGTCATTCCATGTCTTCTTGCATTCATAGATATGATGATATCAATCTGAGACTTGTTTCTTTGAAGTTTATCTACACTCTAATTCTAGAATTTCTTATCCTTTTTTTAGTTGGCCTTTTGAAATGCTCTTTTTTCAATCTAAGGTATTTATTTCACCTTTAACCTGACAACTTTATTATTTCATCAAATCTCTTTTCCTCCTTCTCCCTTCCTCCTCCTCCTCCTCTTCTTTCTTCTCTTTCCACCCCCACTTCTCAAAAAACATCCCTCTGCTTTACTTAGTATGTGTTGCTTTTATTCTGTGTTTTTAAACTTTTACACATCTCCCTATTATCTTTTTCTACTTTCAGGATGGGTAACTCCATGTGTTGTTCTACCTCACAAACACACCAATTCCTTATTTCAATGATCATAGGTTTTATGCCCTAATAATTTTACTATATTCATGATTGTTGTTCTTGTTTCATATTGTTAATTCTTTACTAATGTACCTGTAACCTCTCTTTGCAAGATTTTAAGGTTTTTTCTTTCTCTTGGAATTCTGAACATTCCCAATGATTTGACATGGTGTAAGTCCTTTTCTATTCATGTTCCAGGCTCTTGGTGAGCCATTTTAAATTGGACAATTATGATTCATGTTGAGGAATTTAATTCTTTGATAATTTACTTCCATTTGTTTGTTCTAGTCTTTTTTCTCTAGTACTACAATTAGTCAGATATTGGAACAAGTCCATTGTTTTCCTATTTTCTTATTTTCAGTCTCTTATTCTCTATCTGTTTTATTGTTCTACTACTTGTGAGATTTTTCTCAACTTTATCTTTTAGCCTGTCGAATTTTCAGTTCTGAGTATATTATTTTTATTATCAAGGACTCTTTGATGTTCTCTATTAAAATGCTATTTTAATACAGCATTTCTTCCTTTTTCACAATTTTATTTTTCATGGTTTCAGTTACTTGAGGTCAACCATGTTCCAAAAATATTAAATGGAAAATTCTAGAAACAAACAATTCATAAGCTTTAAATTGTGTGCTATTCTGAGAAGTGTGATGAAATCTTGCACCATCCCACTTTGTCCTGCCAGGGATGTGAATCATCCACACTGTATATGATATCCACCCATCAGTCACTTAGTAGCCCTCTTGGTTATTAGATCGAGTGTGTCACGGTATCAGTGCTTGTGTTAGAGTCACCCTTAATTTTACTTAGTAATAGCCCCAAAGCTCAAAGGTAGTGATGCTGGCAATTCAGATAGGCCAAAGAGAAGCCACTAGTTCTAATTTTAAGTGAAAAGGTATGTATTTATAGGGAAAAAATGGTAAAACTGGGTTTGGTACTATGCAGTTTTAGGTATCCACTGGGGGGACTTCAAACATATCCCAGATGTGTAAGGGATCCATAGAAATACTGTAGAATTCTGTTTTTATTTCCTGGATGAAATATTTTCTAGTCCTGCAGGTACTAATGTTTTCAGTTTTCTTTTACTGTATATCTTGTCTGTGTCTCTTCCAGTTTCCTTTTATTTTTTCAAGTTTGAGGCTCATCAAAAACCTAATAATTTAAGATAGTCTTTTTATTTTATTTTTATTTTTTAAGTATTTTATTGATTATGCTATTACAGTTGTCCCAATTTTCCCCCTTTATGCCCCCTTCACCCTGTCCCCCCAACCTTCCAGCATTCCCCCTCCCATCACCTTAATTCATGTCCATGGGTTGTAGAGGTAAGTTCTTTGAGTCCTCTGTTTCCTATACCATTTTTATCTCTCCCCATCTAATTTATGCCTAATTATGCTTCTTCTTCCCTGTACCTTTCCCCCTTATTCCTCCCCTCCCCCTCTCCACTGAACTCCCTCTGTGTGATGTCCGTTTCTCTGATTCTGTTCCTATTCTGGTGGTTTGCTTAGTTTTTGTTTTCATTGTTTTTCTTTTCCTTTAGGTTCATTTGTTGATAGTTGCAGGTTTGTTGTCATTTTACTGTTCATATTTTTTATCTTCTTTTTCTTAGATAAGTCCCTTTAACATTTCATATAATAAACGCTTGGTGATGATGAACTCCTTTAACTTGACCTTATCTGCGGAGCACTTTATCTGCCCTTCCATTCTAAGTGAAAGCTTTGCTGGATAGAGTGATCTTGGATGTAGGTCCTTCACTTTCATGACTTGGAATACTTCTTTCCAGCCCCTTCTTGCCTGTATGGTCTCTTTTGAGAAATCAGCTGACAGTCTGATGGGAACTCCTTTGTAGTTGACTCTGCCTTTATCCTTTGCTGCTTCTAGAATTCTCTCCTTCATTTTAATCTTGGCTAATGTGATGATGATGTGCCTTGGTGTGTTCCTCCTTGGGTCCACCTTCTTTGGGACTCCCTGAGCTTCCTGGACTTCCTGGAGGTCTATTTCCTTCACCAGATTGGGAAAGTTTTCCTTCATTATTCATTCAAATAAGATTTTGATTTCTTGCTGTTTTCCTTCTCCTTCTGGCACCCCTATAATTCGGATATTGGAATGTTTCATGTTGTCCCAGAGAATCCTCAGCCTCTCTTCATTTTTTTGGATTAATGTTTTTCTATTCTGATCCAGTTGGATGTTTATTTCTTCCTTTTGTTCCAAATCATTGCTTTGGATACTGGTTTCCTTCTTGTCACTGTTGTTTTCCTTGAATATTTTGCTTTATTTCACTTTGGGTATCTTTCATTTGTTCTTTCATTTTTCAACAAACCTCAATCAGATCTTTGAGCATTTTGATTACCAGGGCTTTAAATTCTCCATCAGATAGGTTGGCAATCCCCTCATCGCTTAGTTCTCTTTCTGAGGTTTTGCTGTGTTCTTTCATTTGGGCCGTATTTCTTTGTCTTGGAGCAGCTGATAGGTTGTAAGGGGGCGGGGCCTTAGGTATTCACCCAGGCAGGGCAACCCTCTTTGCTGCACTGCCTGTGTGGGAGGGGCCAGATAGAGAGCAATGCAGCTCTCCTGCTCCTCTCTGGTGCACTTTCCAACAGACTCTCATGTCAGACTGGAAGTATCTCTCACCGGGGCAACCCCAGCCATAGCCCACAATCAGCTCTTAGTCTCTGTTTTCCCCTTAAGTCAGTCCCTCCCTGCAGCTCTGTCAAGCCAGGCAGTCAGCCCCACCCCTGAGCTGCCTCACCCTGGTGTTTCTGAGTCTGCCCAAGCGTCCACCTTACCGGTCTGGTTGTTCTGGTTGATTTTTTCTTTAATTCCTTGGTTGTTGGAGTTCCATGCTGTTTGATTTTTCTGGAGATTTTGGTTGTTTATTGATTTTAGATTGGTTGTTATCCTCCTTTTGGTCGTGTAAGGAAGTGAAGGGTTTCTACCTATGCCTCCATCTTGGCCAGAACTCCTTAAGGTAGTCTTTTTAAATTAAGAGTGAGATACTACAAAAGCTTCTCTCTTCTCTCTTCTGATTGTTGTAACTTTAGGGTTATCATATGTCAAATCCAGCTTTTATTAAGGGATCTTACAAATGTCAGTTTTAGGACACTTTTTCTCTGAGGAAATTAAGAAAATAATCTTCTGCTCTCCTTCCTCCCTGGTGAATGTATGCCTAGATGTTCCTGTTCTGGGAGCATTAAGGAAGAAGTGGGCTGAGAATACCCACAGTTCTGTGTACAGACTTTAGAGTTGATTCTGCAGTTTTCAATTCTGCATCTCAGCCATGAACTGTGTTCTTCACTGAGACTCAGGTTCCTAGCCAGACCCTCTCTGGTTCAATTTCTCCAGAAGCTAATCTTCCCTGCCACCTGGTTGGCCATGGGAAGTGATAATAATGAACTGACTTTGCAACATGGGGAAGGGTCACAGGAAGAAAATATAACTACTCTAGATGCAGGATTTCAAAATATCCTCATAATGCCCGTCATTGTTCTCAGCTCCACCTGATAAGGCATGTGGTACTTATAATTGCAGAGCCACTCAGAATTCCAAAAGAAAATATGGCCTCTTTTCCCTCATGAAGTCATTACCATTGTCATTTCCTTTGCTCTGCTTGAGCCAAGTGCCCCTCCTCCTTCCTTCTGCCTTCCAGCATTTTCAAAATGGCTGTTTATTTTTAATTCCTGTCTAATTGCTGTGGCTAGGACTTCCAGTACTATGTTAAATAAGAAAATTATGATATTAAAAATGTATAGGCATGTATTTATAAGTGAATTATGTATTGCTTGTTCTAATTTTCATTTTGTGCTAGGATAAATTTACTTCCATGAAAAAGTCAGTTTTAAATGATTCTTATTATTACTAGGAGAACATGTTTTGGATTGTTACAAACTATTACTGCACAGGTTTTTAAAATATTTGCATTCTCAGGATAATAGATAAGCAACATATTCTTTAATGTATAAATTTTTAAACTATGGAGTTAAGTCTTCTTATATTAAATGTTTTAGCCAACTCCTTTTATTTTGATTTAAATACATTTTCCTACCAAATTATTTTTATTAATTGTATTGTAACACCTGCCTTCTAATTAAAGAATCTTAAAGTCCAAAAAGAACTTTTTTATTTTCCCAAGAACAGTCTCATTAATTCAAATATCAGTGACTTAAATATCTTGCCACCAAGAGATTTGATTATTCATGGCAAAATTTATCTGAATTTATTACCACATTTACATGCAACTAAAATGAACTTTCTCCCATTGCTTTGTCTTTGTGATTTAAATTACATTTGTTTTCCTAAAGTAGCAGTTTTAGAACCTAGAATTTTATATGTTTTTAAATGTTTATGGAAATAAAAAATTTCCTTTACCTAAAAATACTAATGTAATTTGTGTGTGTGACATTTCTGGGTTGGTCATAAATGTAACCACAGTTTAACAGATCATTTATCAATGATTGGTTAGATTATTTTCATGTCCTTACTACTGTAGATAGTGCTGCAATGAACATAGGGATGCAGGTATCTTTTTGAGTTACTGTTTTCATTTTCTTTGGATAGATACCCATAGTGACTGCACAAATTACGTTCCCACCAACAGTAGATAAGTGTTCCCTTTCTCCACATCCTTGCCAATACTTGTTATCTCTTCACTTTTTGATAACAGCCATTGTGGTTTTGATTTGCATTTCCCTGATGATTAACAATATTGAGAATGTTTTCCATGTACTTGTTGGACATCTGTGTATCTTTGGGTAAATGCTTATTCAGATCTTCTGGCCATTTATAATCAGATTTTTTTTATTAAAAATGGGCAGTTTATGGGCTTTTTATATTTTTTGGTTATTAGCCCCTTATCAGATATATGATTTTCTCCCATTCAGTGGGCCACCTTTTTGTTTTGTTGACGGATTCCTTTCATGTGCATAAACTTTTTAATTTGTTGGAGTCCCACTTGCCTATTTTTGCTTTCTTGCTTTTTCTTTTGGTGTAAGATTTTTTTAAAAAATCATAAGCAGGCCTTATGTCAAGGAACTTAACCACCTATGTTTTCTTCTAGGAATTTTATGATTTGGGGTCTTATGTTAAAGTCTTTATTCCATTTTTAGTTAATTTTTATGTATCCTGTAAGATCTTCATTCTCACACATGTGGATGTCCAGGTTACCCAAGACCATTTTATTGAATAAACTGTCCATTCCCCATTGTATATTCTTGAGTTCTTTGTTATACATTAATTGACAATATATGCATGGGTTTATTTCTGGGCTGTCTTTTCTATTCCATGGATCTATGTGTCTGCTTTCATGCCAGTACTAAACTATTTTGATAACTATACTTTGTAATATGGTTTGAAACCAGGGCTAATGATGCCTTCAGCTTTGTTCCTCTTTCTCAAGATTGCTTTGGCTATTTGGGGTCTTGTGTGGTTCTATACAAATTTTAGGATTATTCTATTTTTGTGAAAAATAGCATTGGAAGTTTTGTAGGAATTCCACTGACTCTGTAGATTGCTCTCAGTAGTATGGCAATTTTAACAATATTGCTTCTTCTAATCCATGAGGATGGAATGTATTTCTATTTATTTGTGTCTTTTTTTAGTTTCTTTTCTTTTTTTTTTAAGTGGAAGAGAGGGAGAGAAACATTGATGTGCATGAGATACATCAATCAGTTGCCTCTAGCATGCCCCCAACTTAGGACCTGGTTCACAACCCAGGCATGTGCCTTGACTGGGAATCAAACCAGCGACCCTTCACTTCACAGGCTAGCACTCAATCCACTGTGCCACACCAGCCAGGGCCATTTTCGTTTACTAATGCCTTGTAATGTTCAATATACATGTCTTTACTTTCTTGGTTAAATTTATTCCTAGTTATTTTACTCGTTTGATGCAATTAAAATGATATTGTTTTCATTTTCTTTATTTATTAATTGAAATTAGAGGAAGGGAAGAATGAGAGAGAAGGGGAGAGAAACATGAATGTGTTCCACTTGTTTATGCATTCATTGGTTGATTCTTGTATGTTCCCTGACTGGGGATGGAACCCACAACTGTGACATATTGGGATGACACTATAACCAACTGAGCACCCAGCCAAGGCTTATGATTGTTTTCTTAATTTCTCTTTTTAATAGTTTGTTCATAGTGTGTAGAAATGCAACACGTTTTTCTATATTGATTTTGTATCCTGCAGCTTTATTGAATTCATTTTTTTTTAACTAACAAGTTTTTTAATGGAGTCTTCAGGGTTTTCTACATATACTGTCACCTCATCTAGAAACAATGAATGTTTAACTTCTTTCTAATTTGGATGCCATTCTTTTCTTTTTCTTGATTAAATGTTCTAGCTAGAACTTCCAATTCTATGTTGAATAAAAGTGGCAAGATGGGGCATCTGTTTCTTTTTCTGATCTTAGAGGAAATTTTTCAGATTTTCACCATTGAGTATAGTGTTAGCTGTTGGTGTGTCATATATTGTCTTTATTATGTTGAGGTATGCTCCCTCTATACATATTTTGTTGAGGGTTTTTATCAAAAATGAATGTTGAATTTTGTCAAATGATTATTCTGTATCTACTGAGATAATAGTGTGTGTGTTTTATCTTTCATTTTGTTAATGTGGATGTTCAACTATTACATCCCTGGGATAAATCCAACTTCATCATAGTGCACGATTATTTTAATGCTTTGTTGAATGTGGTTTGCTAATATTTTATGAGGATTTTTGCATCTGTGTTCATTAGTGATATTAGCCTATAATTTTCTTTTCTTGCGACATCCTTGTATACTTTGGTATCAGGGTAATGTAACCTCACAAAAGGAATTTGGAAGTATTCCCTCCTATTCTATTTTATTTGGAAGAGTTTGAGAAGGATTGCTGTTAATTCTTCTTTGAATCTTTGGTAGAATTCACCAGTGAAGCTTTCTGGTCCTGGACATTTGGTTTTTGGCTGTAATCATTTACTTCAAAGTATATTATTATCCCGGAATGTTTTGTTATTGGTGGCAGTGAGTAGTATTAACAATCCAATTGCAAAATAGCTGCTATTTGGTGAGTTTAGTAGATTTATACTTATTTTTTACTATTTGTATATCTGGACTGTTTTACCATCTTATAATTGTATTGTGTCAAATGTGTATTTTTAAATGTTTTTAATTCAGACAATTAGGATCCTGCAAGTGATGTGTGTGTGTGTGCGCGCGCGCTTGCGCTGGGAATGAAACTAGGCAACCAATGTTTGCCTGTCTTTTTTCCATCTACTCCCCTGTTGAGCAATAGCCCATTCTCATCCCTCTGCTGCAGTCTCCAGAAAGAAAAGGGCTAAAGGAAAAGAGCCCACGCATGCATGGTTGGCTAAGTTGTAATATGGGTTTGAGGGTCTGCGATATGCAGGAAATCCTGAGAGAATACTCTCATGGGGACATATATTTTTCTTCCAGGGACTTCAGACTTCATACTCTCACCACCTGCAGGGCCTTTTTTTCTGACTGGTTACTTAGATTCCACCTCTGTTAGGGTCATTCTGTACTTCCCAGTGATCCTCTTGGTCAGCATTCTTTTCTTTTAAAGTAATTCTTAGACTATTGTTTTTTTTCTTTTGATTTTTTAAATTTTTGTTCAATTACAGCTGTCCTCATTTTTCCACATTGCTCTCCCCTACCCTACCCACCCCCACTTCCCAAATTCAGTCCCCCCCTCCCACCGCCGTTGTCCTTGTACATGGGTTTATTCTTTATTTCTATGTCTCTGGTTATATTTTGCTAGCTTGTTTGTTTTATTGATTAGGTTCCACTTATAGGTGAGATCATATGGGATTTGTCTTTCACCACCTGGCTCATTTCACTTAGCATAATGCTCTCCAGTTCCATCCATGCTGTTGCAAAGGGTAGGAGCTCCTTCTTTCTTTCTGCTGCGTAGTATTCCATTGAGTAAATGTACCACAGTTTTTTGATCCACTCATTTACTGATGGGCACTTAGGTTGCTTCCAGCACCTCATTTCCCCTCTCTAAAAATAAATAAATAAATTTGGGGGTGTGAGATAATTATGTGTTCTCTTAGTTTCTTGGCTTTGAAATCCAGTTTTTTTCCATAGGTTTGGGAAGTTCCTGTTGATTATTTGTTTGAATAAGCTCTCTATTTCCTTCTGCTTTTCTCCTTGTGGTATGTCCATTATTCTTGTATTGTTCTTTCTAATGGAGTCAGATAGTTCTTATAGAGTTTTATAATTTTTTTACTTTCAGTTCTCTTTCTCTTCTTCCACCTGAGTCATTTCTAGATTTCTGTCTTCTATGTCACTAATTATTTCCTACATCTGGTCTGCTGTATTTTCTATGTTCACAAGTTCATTTTTTGTCTCATTGATTGAGTTCTTCAGCTCCATAGTTTCTGTTTGATTTTTTTATAGTTTTGATCTCTTTGGTAGGCTACTGTATTTGTTGATTTTTATTTCTAAGTTCATTGAATAGCTTTTCTGAGTTTTGTTGTATATTGTTGAGTTCTTTTTCTTTTTTCCAGAACTGCAATCTTGGATTCTCTGTCATTTAAATCAGTCTTCCATGTCTTTCAGTTTATTTTCTGCAGATTTTTTGTTTTCTTTCTGAAGTCCCTTGATATCTTGGTCATTGGTTGTGCTTGATGGATTATTTTCCTGCCTGGGCATTTCTGGGAATGAAAGTATTTGACACTACTGCATGTAGCAGTTTGATATGTAAAGGTCTTCCTTTGGTTTTCCAGTAGGTGGTGCTGAAGCACAAGTTTTTATTTTCTCTTACCTGCACTTCTGGAATCTCTGAATTCCAGTGGTGTTGTCTTCTCAGTGGTAGAAAACACTCCATATTCCCAAGAAGGTGGGCATCCCCTTTACAACCTGGTTACCTTGGTCTTGGTATACCACTTCATGGATTGGCTGTGGCAGGCTATGAATCTTCTGTGTGTTCCTGGTGTCACCTTCCTTAGCTTAGAAGCTGCTAAGTTGACCAAGCTGTGTCTACCAGGCTGTGATGAGTGGTGGAATGGTGGGCAGGAAGAAGTGGGTTTGTGTATTTGCAACTTTGTTCTACAGTGTGTTTAGCCACTATGGGTACAGACCACATAGGGTGGAAAGTATATTGCGGCCCTTTTGCCATCTGCTGAGTGAGAATTTTACTGCTGAGCAGGCCTCAGGAGGATGGGTGGGCAGGTTCCTGCAGAATCCTTTGTCAAGTTGCTGGTGGGCTGTGGTAGGCTGTGACCCTTTATACCACTGCTCTGTCCCTAGCCCTGAGACCAGCCTCAGTGTGTACTAGACACCCAGGCAGATTGTTGTCTCTGCTCCTCTGATTTGCCCAATGGGAGTTGCATCCTGACCCTTCACTGATATTGCATATATTGGGGCCACGATGAGTACCACGCTGTATGTTGCTTCTGTCTTTGTCCTCTCTTCCATGCTCTCCCATCTCTGCTGTTCACTCAGATAGGCCCACCTTCAGATGTCTCAGTGCATGAATCTCTCAGGCATATTTGTTCGTTGAGAAGGGAATTCTTTGTTGAATTATAGTTGTCCAAGTTGTTGTAACTTCAAAGGGAAAGACCTGAAGGTCCTCTCATGCTGCCAAGCTACTGAGGGCATTAGGATCTTTTAAAACAGGTTATTGTAGATAGATGATAGATAGATAGATAGATAGATAGATAGATAGATAGATAGATAGAAAGAAAGACAGACATAAAAAGAATGGAAGAACAAAAGAAAGGAAAAAGAATATGGTAGGGAGGGAGAGGAAACTAATTTCTAGAATAAAATACTTGTATTGTAATCTGTTCTTGCTTGACTGCAACAAATAGTATTGTAGAATACTAACTGCCATACTTACCAAGCGACTTTGAAAACCTGAAATACATCCAGAGGTTAGTGACCTGGATGTCATACTCTTGAATTTCTGTCCTTGATTACCTTATAACTACATATAACTTAAATCTAGCAGTGTAGTTCAGTAGCCATTCTTCTGTGGATGGTGAAACCTAAAAGAATAAAATAGTCTGCACACCTGAGAATTGTTGGTGAATTTCAAGGAAAGATAAATCATCCTGTTTTACTCAGTCTGTGGCTTTATATTTCATTTAATTGATCAGTCTTTCTGTGATTAATCACACTAAACACTACCAGTTCAGTATTCCCCAAGATGTAAATATGCATCATATAACAGAAAGTACTCTGACTATAGTAATATTTTGAAACTCTCAACTAAGCATACTCAAAAAACCTTATTTAGTGTATTATTTATATGGCCCTTTACTCTGATAATCTATACAGTGACACTCCAAGAAGAGGATGTGTTTTGTAGCTATTTTGCACGGAGATATGACCATGGGACATTTATTCTGTGGACAATTTCTTAAGTCTGGATTGGAGAATCACTTCTCTAGTCTAGTTTTAACAGGGTTTAGTTCACACTTTGTAATAACTCAGTACCCCTTGATTATTTTACTTACACATTTTCTTTATGCTATGTAAATATTTATTATTCCAATCTTACATCTTTTTATCATGAGGTATTTTACATTCTTTGAAACTGGAAATGCCAAATACAATAGATTTTTCTTAGAATCCAAAATCTAATGTTACCTTGACTTTCGAGTATAGCCTCGTACCTCGTTTTTCCTACGACAGGCTGACTCTCCTCTGGGTACAAGGTAGAAAGTGGTCAGGTTTGGCCAGAGATGAGGGCAGGGGAATTTCAATCAAGGTCAGCAGTGTTATGGTGCAGCAAACACAGCCCCAAGGGGCCACAGCATTTTGACCTGTGGCCCAAACTCTATTCATAAATGTTGTCACCATTAATCCTTGTGCCACTATATTCAAGTGCTAAGAAGAATGCTTCTTAGGAGTAGAGTCTATAAAGATGAGGAGAGAAGCCATACCTATTGGATGCAACAATTCCAACTTCACCTCCAAAATGAACAGAGACAATATTTAAGGAATTAATCACATACAGAGCCTGGGCTAACCTTGATTGCACCTAAGATGGAAAGGAGGGCCCTGAGCCAGGGAGTTCTCATCTACAGTGAGAGGGTCTCAGCAGGTAGCTGATCAACTCACATACCTGAAAGCCTTTATCATCTCATTAGTTTCCAATTGTCTGCTCCTCAGTGCTCTCACACATCATTTAGCTAAAGCCTCAGCTGGTCTTTGTCAGCTCTCATCAGGAGATCTGCATCCTAGGGATATCAAATCGATTTTATATCACAATACAAGTCAAATTGTTAAGTTTGCTTGGCCAGCATCTATGAACTACTTTATAATAACTGAAATTCAGCATTTCCAAAACCTGTGTTTTGAAAATGCTGCCAGGTGAATGCCCATAATGGACTAGGAAGACCAATTAATTAGGATACTGTTTCATCTGTCAGGACTGCTTAGCAATATCCAAGTTAACAGCCGTGTGTTGCTTCCAGGTGTACTGCTCAATTTCCAAACTTTCTTGTTGGTATTTTCAGAAGAGTTTAAAGCATCTGTCCTCAACCTTAACTTCACATTAGCATCATCTAGGGAGCTTTTAAATATACTAATGCCTAAGCTCCACCTCCAGACATACCGATTTAATTGATCTGGGGTGAACCCAGTCCATTGGTATTGTTTAAAAAGCTCCCCAGGTGATTCTGGTTTGAAGCAGGGCAGAAAACCAGTGGTTTATAACAACAGTTGCTCAAACATTGCTATTCTTCATAATAAGCTTCTACTAGGTCAATTAAAAAGTGTTACATCAAGAAAAAAGAAATTAATATTTGAGTACTTTAGTCTTTTTAATGAATGCATTTCTATACTATCTCTAGAAAATAAATGTTTCAATACTCACTTTAACCAGGACTACTTTTTATCCTTGATATAACAGATTCTTTGTTAGCCTCAGAGGTGTCATGTATGTTAAACAACTGCTGATTATTTATTGAGCACCTACTATGAATAGGTTAGAGTCTATGAGAAAATAGAAGATATTTAAAACATGCTATTAACCTGAAGGCATTTTATTTGTGAAGAAAGCATATTTATCTGAAATAGTAACCCATAATAAAAGAATTAAATGATGCTTTTCAAATTACAACTAGAGACCAGTATTTATCAATATAGCTAGACAGTAAATTTGAAATTAGTACCTTGGGGAAACCCTAATCGGAAGTACTATAGGTGAAGTGGTAAGGGATGTGGGGTGACAAAAATTGGCCTTATATCCGAAGACCAATGATTAGAGAACACAGATATCAGTGCCATTGGTAGATTGCAAAACTAGCCCCAATTATTTCCTCTTCCTCTAACCCTATGTTGTAATAATGTTCTCCTTTAAGGCTGCCTTTGGCCTTGTGACTCACCAGCTGTCCTGTGTGAGTTCTGAGTCTTCCATATTTGTGTTGGCCCCTTGGGCCTCTGTTACCGCTGTGGGAACCTGCCCTAGCTAGGCTGTTGAAGAATGACATGTGTGGATAGGAGCCATTGCCCCAGTTAACAGTCAGCTGACTCCAGATATGTGGGTAAACACAGCCAAGTTCAACAGAGCCATCTAGCCAGCCCCCAGTTGACCCTGCACATACAAACAACACATTCAAAAAGATGAATAATAATCCAGTAAGTAGAGTGGAGAATTGGTATGAGTAAAAGCATATGTCTGTTATTTTATTCATCTCTGAATTTTAAAATGTGAAAACTCTCCAGAATAAAATCGCTTTTCTAATTTCTACCTAACTGATACTTATTCCACAAGAAGTTCAAGGAGTGTTGCTGAGTATTCTGTAAAAGTACATCTACCTTTGTATTTTATCTGCCAGAGAACTACCTAAACCATTTAAAAAACAAAGCCTTATTTTCAGATATACACTTTAAATTTGCTTCATTACCCAGGAAAAAGGGAGGGAAGATGAAGTGTCTGTCTCCTTCTTAGTCTAGGAGTTATACTTGGAGGGGAAAAAAATGGTAATAATACCTTCTAAACTTAATTTGATCTTTCCTCCTCCAGGGTTTCCAAACCATGCCCAATTGCTCTTACAAAACAGCTCAAAACACCCAGGTTTATTAGAGTGTTGATACTCTCAGGAATACATCCACCCACATAGCCAGCAGAAATTTGAAGTGAAATGATACTCACTGAACCTTATGGAATTAATAAGGAGAAACAGTATCAATAAACAATTTAAGAAGGTGCACAGTAAAGACACAGAACTATTTAATTCCCTCCCAGTGTTCTTTAAAGTTTGCCATTGGACTTTCTCTGTAGTCCTATTGTCTACTGCCAATAGCAATTCATGTCGGCTTCACACAGCAAATGCTTATGCTACCTGATGGCAGGGGCATAGGACTGAGGATTAGTATCTATCTTTGTTTCATAACACACATTCATTGTTGATCTAGAGGCATGTCCTTCTTGTATTATTCACTTAGGTATGCATATAGTTGTATTTGTCTGTGTACTTATCTATGCTAATAATATAAGAAGAACCTGAGAAATCACCACTCAACATGAAAAACAGAATCTTGATAATAACTTAAATGACCATATGTGATCCTATACAAACCATTCACCTAATGGAATTGCCATGTAAACCCTTTGTTCATCATTTTGTTAGGTTAAATTGCATACAGTTTTGAATTGTCTATATGCATTTCTAAACAGATACATAGGCATAATTATAGACACATAAATATACATATATAAGCTTTGTGTTCTCTTTTGGAATTTTTAACCTATAGAAATGTTATTGTATGTTGCTGTAATTTATTCATTTTTAACTGTTCTACAATATTCCTTTCTGTGGACATGCATAATTCACTCATCTATTCTTCTCTTGATGGATACTGGGTTGTTCCCAGATATTTGCTCATAAGAAATGGACATTCTTACATACATATGTCTCTGAATATAAATATATGAGTTTCTCCTGGGAGAGGAACTGCTGAGTCACAGGAAATGTGCATATACAATTATAGAAAATAATGCCAAAGATTTTCCAAAGTAATTGTACAGGTTTAGACTGTGACCTGCAACCTATTAGTAATGCTGTGGATCTATAATTCTCTCTAACATATGATCTTGTTTGACATTTTAATTTGAATTTTCACCAATTCAAATGAAAAAAATATGTATCACTGAGAACTTGGTTTGCATTTCATTTATCAGAATATATATTTTCAAATTTATTAGCACAAACATTTTTATTATCTGTAAAATAACCATTCTTTTTTTGCCCTTCATTTTCCTATTGTTTTTTTCTGGATCATTCCTTTGTAAATTTTTACAAAATGTTTACAGTCCTAATGTTTATTGATTGGTAATATATTGTCATCACACAAATGACAATCTGCAGTGTGACTTTTAACCTTCTTTAAGGTATCTCTCTTTTTTTGTTTTTCCAGAATTTATTATAGTTTTGGTGTTTTTTTTTTTTTTTCAGTATTTCTTAACTACAGTTAAGATAAAATATTATGTTAGTTTCAGGTATAAAACAGTGATTAAATATTTATATCACTTATGAAGTGAGCATCCCAATAAGTCTAGTACCCATCTGACACCATGCATAGTTATTATAGTATTATCTACCATATTCCCTATACTGTATTTTGTATCCCAGTGACTGTTCATATAACTGGCAATTTGTACTTCTTAATCCCTTTCACCTCTTCCACCCATCTCCACATCCCTCTGACAGAGGCTAAGGAATAGCCATAATATCTTCCTTAAATGTTTGGTAGAATTCACCAGTGAACCTATCTGGAAGGTTAATTATTGATTCAATATTTTAATAGTTATAGGCCTGTTCATATTGTTTAGTTCTTGTGTGAACTTTGCCAGATTGTCTTTAAAATAATCAGTCTATTTTATCTAGGTTATCAAGTTTGAGGGCATAGAGTTATTATTAATATTCCCTTATTATCCTTTTAATTTCCATGGAATATTTAGTAACATGCCCTCTTTTGTTGCTGATATTAGTAATTTGTGCCTCTCTGTTTTCTCTTAGCCTGGCTAGTTTCTTGTTGTTCATATTGATCTTTTCAAAGAGCCAGCTTTAGGTTTTGTTGATTTTCTCTACTGATTTTCCATTTTCAATTTCATCAATTTCTGCTCTAATTCTTATTTTTTTCTTTCTGTTTAATTGATTTTAATTTGCTGTCCTTTTTCTGGTTTCCTAAAGTGGAAACTTAGATTGTTTAATTTAGATCTTCGTTTTTAATGAATGCATAAATGCTACAAATTTCCCTCTAACCACTGCTTTCTCTGCATCCCACCAATTTTATTTTCATTTAGTCCAAATATTCTAAAAATTACTCTTGAGATTTATTCTTTCACTTCTGTATTTTAAATTGTTCTCTTTAAATCTCTATGCATTTGGGGGATTTTTTTTTCCAGCTGTCTCTGTTACTGATTTCTATTTCAATATAGTGTGGTCTGAGAGCAGATATTATATGCTTTCAGTTCTTTTAAATTTCTTAAGAATGTGGTCTGTCTTGGTGAATGTTCCATGTGAGCTTGAGAGAAATGTGAATTCTCCTGTTATTTGGATAAGTAGTCAATAGATATCAATTATGTCCAGTCAATTGATGGTATTACTATGTTCAACTATGTCCTTACTGATATTCTGCTTGCTGGATCTGTCCATTTCTAAGACAGGGATATTGAAGTCTCCAGCTTTGTCAGTCATCTGTTTTTTGTTACGGTTCTATCTGTATTTGCCTATGTAATTTGAGACTCTCTTGTTAGGTCAGTATCCTTTTCAGTTTGCAAATTGTTCCAGGTTAGATTAGTAGAAGACCATCCAAATCACCACCTGTGTTTTTTGACATGATCCAGTTGACTGAACCTGATTTTTCTTTTTTTTTGGTTAAAAAGGCATTCTAGGCTGACCTTACACTTTTCTGCTCAAGACCTATAAAGATCTGTTTCTCCTAAAATCCCTGTTTTCTATTCATGGAGAATGGTATTTAGAAATGAAAATCTGGATATTAATTGTACTTTTTGCTACTTGGGAGTGTATTGCTCATATACACTACTGTACTATTTTTTCCATTAATTTACCTATTCATGTACTGGTACTATGTTCTTCGATTATGTAGGCTTACATTTTAATTATCTGTTACAGAAGTCTCTTATAATTGTTTTAACTTTGCAGAATTTTAACATCATGTCTTAATTTTAATGTAGTCAAATATATCTATATAATTAGTATATAGTTAGTGTATGTAGAAAAGTGCATTATTTTCACAAATATTCCATGTCCCTCAAGTGAAAGGATTACACACCATCCTGTTGCATTTACTCATTTTTATGTGATTTATTTTAGCCAAGTGGGAACAGAATTGACATATCACTCAAAGCAGAGCATTTAAGAGGCAGCATGTAAAAATAAATAAATAAATAAATAAATAAATAAATAAATTACCATAGTAAAAAAATAAGAGGCAGTGTGGAATTAAATTAAATGTATTTTCTTTTTCCTGCCCTTATAATCATGAAAGTATTCTTTACCATGAAGCATTGGTCAGCCTGGGTCCCTGAGTAGTGAGCACAGTTCTTTTGCTACAATCGATATACAGTGTATTGTTTATAGCCTAGCATGCCCTGATTGAAAAAAAAATGTTATTTTTATTATTGTGGGTGGTTATACTGTTTGCAAACAAATTATTTTCTCTCCCAAGGTCTAATAGGTCATTATGACTCCTGTGTTTTATTAAGGGCTTTAAAGTTTTATTTTAAACATTTATTTTTTAAAAACATTTAGCAGGGGCTTTTTGAAGATTTTATTTATTTATTTTTAGAGAAAGGGAAGGGAGGGAGAAAAATATAAATGTGTGGTTGCCTTTCATGTGCCCCCCACTGGCAACCTGGCCCACAACCCAGGCATGTGCCCTGACTGGGAAGCAAATCTGTGACCCTTTGGTTCACAGGCCAGCACTCAACCGCCCGAGCCACACCAGCCAGGGCTGTTTTGGACATTTAAATCTTCCATGTATATGGAGTTGATTTTTCTGAATAGTGTAAGTAGGAATGTAATTTTATTTTTTCTCATATGTGGATAATTTTTTAGGTTCATCTGTTGAGTAGTCACTTCTTTATAATGTGGTCTAAAACAAGACCTCTGTGATACACCAAAGTTCCATACCAAATGCGTTCCATTTCTGGTCTTTTTGTTTCCATTCACTGGTAAATGTATCTAGCCTCATGCTAGTGATACCCTTAATATCTTCTTTTTAATAGCTAGTGATACATTGAAAGACGCCCTTTCTTCCTTCTTTTTTCAGTTTTTTTTCTATAAATATTATAATCATGAGATTAAATTCTGTGAAAAATTGCTGAAAGAATTTATTTTAAATTGCTGTTGGGATATGGTTGTAATTCCATTGAACCCAGAAAACAAATTAAACTGCAAGTGGTTTTTTTTTTAAATAATATTGCCTTTCTACCCATGAATGTAGCACACCTTTCCATTTATTTAGGTCTCATTTAATGACACTTAACAAGAATTTTATAATTATTTCCTGAAAAGGTTTGTTCATCTCTTTTTATTCTTAGATATCGTACATTCTATGACACTGGTACACATTTTTGGATATACATTTTTTAAAATGCATTTTTAGTTTCTTTGTTTTGCTATATAGCAATGTGATTGATTTCTATAATGGAACCTTCTTGTAAACTACCTTCTAAACTAACCTATTTCTAAATTGTCTGAAGATTTTTTTTATAAATGATATATCACCTCTAAATAATGACAATTTTATTTGTTTCTCAACCTTTTGTCACTAGTATATCTTGCCTGCTCTATTTTGCTGACTGCAACCTATGGCACAAGATTGAATTGAAGCAGTTAATAGCGGAAATACTGAGCATCCTTGTCTTGTTTCTGTTTTAAAAGTACTATTTCTAAAATTGGGTCACTTAGAGTAATTGTCTAGTTTTTTTAAATAGATAATCTTTATGACTCTACAGCAATCCCTTTCTATTCCTAATTTACTAGGTATTTCTATTAATATTTGTGTTGATTTTTATCAAGTATATTTTTGTGCATCTATGTAAATGATAATATGACATTTTTATAGTTTCAGTCCATCAATAAATTGATTGCCCAAATTTAAACCACAATTATTTATCAGAGGTAAAGCCAACCTGAACACACAGTATGTATGTATATATTTTTATATACACTTGGCATTGATTTTTTTACTACATCTTTTAGGATACAGCATAAGAAAAAAGGGCCTAACTACTTTTCTTACTTGTAATAACTTTAGATTTGGCGTGAAGATTATCCTCATTTTGTAAAATTAGTTAGGGAGTACTACTCTTCTACTCTCACAATATTTGCTTAAAATTGACATGAATTTGAATGTTTGACAGAATTTTCCTATAATGCTATTTTTCCAATTTCTTTATTGTAGAACTAAGAATTGGTAAGAATTTTTTAGTTTGTCTACATTTTCATAATTCACATATTGCAGTGGGAAGAATTCTCTTATTACCATTTCAATTTCTACACTATCCATAATTATGTCTCCTTTTTAATCATAATATTGTTTCTTTGTGTCCCCTCTCTTCCATTAAACAATCTTGTTAAAAGGCTGTTAATTTTTTTAAACTAACTTCAACTTGTAAAAAATAATTTCCCTACTGTTTCTCTTACTATTCCACTTAATTATTCTCTTATTATAGTTAACTGCTTCCTTTTATTTTGCAGATACTATAGTGAATTTTTCTATCTTCTTAACTTGGAGATTTTAGCTCATTAACTTTGAACTTGTATTCTCTTATGAGTATTGAAGTCTTTAAATTTCCCTCAATGCGTTACTTTTCATGGCTTTATATAGTTTTGTTATGTAGTATTTTTATTGCCACTTAGCTCTGTTTTAGATAAAATTTTCATTATGATTATATGATTATTTAGCATTGTGTTTCTAAATTTCCAGTGTTGGTAGATTTTATGTCACTTTGTTATTAATGTCTACATTATATTGAGACAAGAATGCACAGAAAATATGATGAATAATCTTTGAAATATGCTGGGTCTTACTTTTCACATAATAAATCAACAATTTAGAATATCTTCATTGGGGTCCTGCTTTTATTGAATGGAGAATTCTGTGTTTGTTCAAGAGGTCAAGCTTGTTCTTACCACTTTTCCAGATATTACATATGCTTAGTTTTTTGTTCACTTGATATATCAAAAGTCATCATATTAAAATCTAGCATCAAAAAGAATAAAACACATAGGGATAGGTTCAACTGAGGAGGTGAACAATCCATACACAGAAAACTATAAAACATTGAGGAAGTTAGTTGAAGAAGATACATATAAATGGAAAGATATCCCATGTTCATGGATTGGAAGAATTAATATTGTTAAAAATGTCTGCCTCATAGATACAGAAAAAAGACTGACAGCTGTTAGAGGGCTGAGTGGAAAAGGTGAAGGTATTAAGTGAAAAAAAACCCACCTCATTACATAGGCAACAGTATGGTGCATACGAGAGGGATAAGAGATGGGAAGAGGTGGGAGAAGGTAAGGGGGGGATAAATGGTGATGAAAGGAGACTTGACTTGGGGTTGTGAATATACAATACAGTATACAGATCATGTGTTGTAGAATTGTGCACCTGAAACCTATATAATTTTGTTAACCAGTGTCACCAATTTTTTAAAGTTAAAAAAACAAAAGAACTACTATACAATCCAACAATTCCACTTCTGGGTATTGACCCTCAAAACCAAAAACACTAACTTGATGTATGCATCCATGTGTTCATTGCAACACCATTTACAACACCCAAGCTATGGAAACAATTTACATGCCCATCAACAGATAAACAGATAAAGAAATAGTGACATATATGTATACGCTGGAATATTATTTAACAATTAAAAAAGAAATCTTGCCATTTGTGACAACATGGATGGATCTTGAGAGTATTATGCTCTCAAATAATTCAATTCTTTGAATTGAAATACTTCAAAGAAATACAAATGCCACAGAATCTCATTTATTATGTGGAATCTAAAAAAACAAGCTTATAGATACTGGCAGTTGCTACATGCAGGGTGTGAGGGGTGGACAAAATGGATGAAGAGATTTAAAAGGTACAAACTTCAATTTATAAAATAAATAAGTCATTGGGATATAAGTATAGCATAGCAACTATCATTACAATACTGTATACATACATGAAAGTTATTGAGAGTAAATCCTAAAATTTCTCATCAGAATAAAAAAAAATTGTAGCTCTCCATCTTGACAGATGTTAATTAGATTTATTGTGATCTCCTTTCATTATATATATTAAATCATCATGTTGTACACCTAAAACTAATATATGTTAAGTATACCTGAAATAAATTGATTTCTATAGTAATTTCTTACAATTAAGCTCCAACTTAAAATGCCAGTGTGTGTGATAATGATTCTACAAATCTATCTATTATCTGCCTCCATTCATTGCAGCTTCATCCCTGCCCACAAGAACTCATGAAAGCCAATAGAAACCAATGGGAGAATATGAGCTCAAAATTTCAGTTGAAAAAAAGGAGCACAATAAAGAGAAATATGCCTGAAAAACTAATTTGATGAATCAACTACAAACTGAAAATTCCCTTTAATTTCTAAAAGAAACACATACAAATACTTAATGAACATTTATTTAATTATTAATTAGTCAGTTTAAGTACACAGAAGATTTTGGCTTGCAACAGCTGTTAGTTATAGGATAATTCCGCTTATTATCTGTATTAAATTTCTAGAATATGATGTAAAGTTGGTGGTCAGGGTAACACCAAGACATCAAAAAAAGGGAATAATGAAAGTGAACAAAGTTTCTAAAAATTACTTTGTTTTTGTCAAGATAAATATGACGAAGCAGTGAATGTTCATTTCTACAGAGTTTATTGAATTGTTTACATAATCAATTGCCAGGTCCTAAATTGTGATATTTACTATTATTCTGATTTTCTATATAAAGGACAATACAGGGCATGGAAGCTGAATATAAGGTATGGACAAACCGAGATGATTCATCTCACACAGAAATTATCCCTAAAGCAAGAGGTCTGCCAGGATGTCATCCCCTCTGCAGAAGTGTCACTTTATCTTAAGGTCATGCCTATCTAAATTTCCCCATTCCCTGATGTTAACATCAATAACCCATGCTGGGATTAATACAGCATACCTTCCTAAAATAACCTTCTATTACAAGGTTGGATAGTTCTCAAAACCGCCTTCAATATCAATCTTACGTAATGATGAAAACGCAAGGTTAGAAAGTACTTCAATAGGAATCTCAGAGATTCTTCTTCATAATAACATGGGATGATAATGACTTAAGGTAATGGAAGAATCTATAGCTTGCTATTGATTTCTTCAAACTACAGGTAAAATATAAAACTCACAAATTGGGTAAACTCTTCATGGACAAACAGTATAGAACTGGGCTTAATTACTGCGCTGGGTGTATAAGTAAGTTCACCCCAGGTAATGTATTGCTTTAAAATTTTATTTGACAGCATCATAGAAATGATTTACTTTATCCAATCTGGATAATTATTTACTTTATGCCTATTTGAGAAAAGATATATTACCAGTTATTCCTCATACATAAAAGTGTTTCATAAACCATCTTAGAATAGCAATATAGTACAGTGCAAAGTGAATCACATTTGAGGTAAACACATTTGAGCTCAAATCCTGACAAACTTTAGAAAATGTAATTTTCCAAGCAATTATGACCCATTTGTAAAGGGTTATAATTATATGTCTCTCACAGGATTGATGTGAGGATTCATTCAGTGAGATTACCTACATGAATCACCAAGCAGGTAATTGGTACTCAAATACCTTGTTCTCTTTCAATCCCATCTGTGAATTGTTTGAAAAGGTAACTGTGTGTATGACTATTTAAAAGCCATAATGATTTAGAATTAAAGACTATTTTATGAGATACAGAAGCAGTCTAAAAACTTTGAAGTGATATATGATTAAGATTTTTCTATATGTCAGTTAAAATGAGAGAGCATCATATTCTAATGATGTGTATATAGCAAAATATATACTGTATCTCCTCTGACTATGAAAAAATTATGAATACAGAAGTGGAAATACATTATATAAAATGTTCTACCTTCGATATCACATTCTACATATCATATATGCATTATATTAAAATTCCATATAATGTATGTTGTAATTTTATATTTATACCAAATATAAATTTTATGTTATCATGAATATATTATATATTATTATCCATTGTATAGCACATAATCATATTATATATAATGATTTATATAATTTATATAGTAGTTATAAGTTAATATATTATGCCATATATTATAAATATTATATGTATGTTATACTCATTGTATACTACATATGTTTTTGTGTGTGCATATATAGATTTGTATGTGTGTGCAAAGTAATCTCTTATTATACTTATTGCTCTTATTTTCCCCAATTAAAGAGGTATCCTTTATTTAGTAGGAAAGTATATTAACAGATTTTCAAAGATTTTTTTATATGGTACTGCCATGTGTTTGGAAAATAGGTTGAAAGTTTTTTTTAGAATTGAAATGAATATCAGAGTGGATGGGGGGAGAGTAGTGGGGGGAAATGGGGACAACTATAACTGAACAACAATAAAAAAGTGAATATCAGAATTGAATTAAGGAATTAAAGTGTATTCCAGTGATATATATTAATAGAAAAGTATATTTATTATTTGGATACAATATGTTTCTACTTTATATCTGTCATTTAATTTTTGCCTCTATTTTCAAACTTTATACATGATTTTAAGCAGAAGTGATAGAATAAAATCAAGTCTATTGATCACAAAACTCCTCCCTAGTTGATTTGAAGATTTCTTGTATTTGTATATCAGAAGTGATAACTCTGTTAGCATCCTGTCTATTTGAATCATTTTAACATTACCAAGTACTCTCTGTGATTGCAGAACATCTAGATAAATTTAGTATTATGAACACAGACTTCATGTTCCTAAAACAGTGTGTAGTGATAAAGTGCCCATATTTCTGCCTTATTCCTAATTTATTGAGCCATTAAAATCATACTTTCTGATATTATAATGTACAAACTTCATTTTATTATAACTCTCAAATTCAATAAAATAAAAGAACTTTCTCTTGTGGCTTCAGCAGTGTACTTGCAGACTTTCGGAATGGCTCTGCCTCTAGAAACGGGCAAATGCCGGCTCTCTATAGGAAAAGAAGACACTAATATGCATCTAAGAATAAGGAACATAATCAAGGAAAATGAAAACCCAAAATAGTTCTTCCAAACTACTGTAATTGTCAGCTCACAGAGTTTCTCCCCTGCATCTCTGCAAACTCACAGTGCACACGAGGTAGGAGAAGCACATGCTGAGGAACCGAATGACCAAGTTCTAAAAATCTTTCTGACATTTCTGAGCTGTGTGATCTTGAGCAAGTTATATCCCCTTCCTAAGCTTTGGGGTGTATTTGTTTCTTTGTTCATTTGTTTCTCTACTAAATCAAGATAATGACCACGTGTAATATTTTATAGAGGTATGTGTCAAATATATAGCACAGAGCCTGGCCTATAATCTATAATGTGTTAATTACCATGTTACCCATGATCTTTTACAGTAGCCTTCCAACTGGCCTCCTTGCCTCTAGGGCTCTTCAATAATCCATCCTTTGCTGAAACTTTTTACTCTATAGTGTATTCTTAATAAACTTGTAACAACCAGCCATGATCTTTCTAACATTCTTACCCCTACAATACACTTGATATTAAAGCACATGGGCCTGCTCACTTTAATTTGTAAGCAGCCATGGCCCATGTAATTCAGTTATCAATATTTAGAAATTGCCCAAAAGGAATTTATGAAAATGAACTCTATATATTAGCACTATTCTAGATACCAAAAAAATGGTAATGGCACATTAGAAACATATCTTACCTTTGGGGATAGGGAGCTTTCTGCCTATGGAGGATAGGGTGTTCTTTTAAGATTTTATTTATTTATTTATTTTTGGAGAGAAGGGAAGGGAAGGAGAAAGAGGGAGAAAAACATCAATGTATCATTGCCTCACACGCCCCCTACTGGGGACCTGGCCTGCAACCCAGGCATGTGCCCTAGACTGAGAATGGAACCAGTGACCCTTCGGTTGGTTTGGTGCTCAATCCATTGAGCTACAGCAGCCATGGTGGATAGGGTTTTTTAAAAAATTAGTTTTGTTTTTAACTTGGATTGTTTAAGACCAAAAAGCAAATATAGTTCAATATTTTCCAAATATTGGTAATATTGTAATTGTTCAGGTATCAGTTTTACTCATCTTAATAATATTAAAATCAAGAATGTATAAAGGGTTGAACTTGATTGTCCCTTTAGTCTCCAAGCCAAAAGCACATATAGTTTAACATTTATTTCACAATGACAACCCTTATAAAACAGTGGCAATGATGAGCTTTCAGTATATAGTAATGTAAACAATATATGCATGAAGCTATATGGGTTCATAATGACACTGTAAAATGAGGTTACGTTCCCTATTAAGCCATGTTGTCCCCCAAAAAAACAGAAATAAAAGCAGAAAAATTAAAATTCACAGAGTTAATATCCTCCTCAACCCTGAAATACACATACGATTTGGAACACTACAAAGGGAGTGTTATATTGTTTGTAAG
Source organism: Anoura caudifer (assembly GCA_004027475.1). Classification (NCBI taxonomy): domain Eukaryota; kingdom Metazoa; phylum Chordata; class Mammalia; order Chiroptera; family Phyllostomidae; genus Anoura; species Anoura caudifer. The sequence continues at coordinate 38,108 of PVKU01009189.1, forward strand.
CACATACTGTTTTTAAATGTGTTTCCAGAAATTTCCACGTGTGACAACAATTATTTGTGTGCCATCCATGGCAGAGAGAAGGAGGCTGAGCACAGTGTGGAGGAAGCTTCTATGTGTGTTATTTTGCATGCTGACAATAAATAAACTGAAAGGCCAGACTCATTCATTACAATATAGATAAATTGTACTGAGAGGTTGGAAACTGGATTCCTAACTCTTGCCAAAAAAATTATAAAATGTATCCAGATTTCTCCAAATTAGCAAGATTTGTTGGAGATACTATATTGTCTTTCCATATGTTGAGGCTGCCCTCTTAGCAGCTCAACAGAAAAAGGAGGAGACATAGAAATTGGGTTAACAGTAGCTATTCAGCCGGGTTCTGCTTTCTGCCCATTTACTTCTCTTGCACTGCTCTGAAACCAGTTGAAAGACTGATATGCCTTCTCTGCAAATGGAATTCTAAAATCATGTATAGTACCGTGAACATTGCCAAGTGCAGCTTTAGCTTTAACCACCTGTGGTCTCCAAACTCCATTAGCCAGACAGGTAGCCTAAAGTGTATGAGAGAGAATCAGGCCTCTATCCCAATAAATTTAGCAGTCTTTAACAATCACCAACTCAAACCTTTTAGACAAAGCAATTAAAAGTAAGAATTGGCATAACAGCTCATCTAGTCTAACCACCCAACAAAACTAGCATCTCTATTTACAATCCCAGGAAGATGAAAAACCCACCAGTGATTGTACTTACCAGAAAGGATAAGTTCAGTTTCTCATTTCATTGTTGCATATCTTCAGCTACTAGAAGGTCTTAGCTTATACTGAGCAGAAATTACCCTTCCTGTAACTTCTACCCTTTGGTATCCTCTTATGTATCAAAGGATCATTTCTTTACTCTGTAGTATATCCTCAAATTCATATATTTATAAAAACAAGGGCATGTGCATTAACATTCCAAATGTTTAATATTGTGGAGTAATTGGGAATCAAAACTATGTATACTAATTTGTAAGGAAATATTTTTATGTCAAGTAGAAATCCAGCATCTTAAACAGAATATTCTGAACACAATTTATATTGTCATCAATGGTTGTAGGTTATCACCATTATTAAAAGAAATTATTGTGTTCTCATATGTTGATGCCATTAGGGTTTGTGGGAGTTGGTAGAAAAATCTGTCCCTATACTGCATGTTTTCAGGATATTTATGTTTAGGACAATGTATTTTTTTTCTATAGATGATTTCCCTTATGTTTCTTATCATCAGATTGTGTGATGTTGGTTCTGCCTACCTCTAGCTGAAGCCCTGTGGTTCTAATCTTATGTGACTTTAGAAATGAGATAGCCAAATTCATTCCAAAGGTGTCTAAAAGTGCCTCTGAGTGAGACTCTCATAAATAAAATCCACAAACTTATATGCACACTACAGTGGACAGACTCTGAGATGGCCCCCATGATCCCTGCCCCATGGTGTTCAAACCTTGTGGATTCCCTTCCTCTTGAGTGTGAGCAGAACCTGTGACTTGCTTCTAAACAATAGAATATGGCAACGGTGATAGAAAGCCACTCCCTTGATTAAGCTACATTAATGGCTCTATAAATGGATTTTGTGGATATAATTAAGGATGGTAAATTGGTTGATTTTGAGCTATCAAAAAAAGAGACTATTTTGGATTCACCTATCTCAATCAGGTAAAATCCCTCATAAGAGGAACCAGATCCTCCCTAAAGATAGAGATTCTCCCTCCTGTGCTGTCTTGAAGAAGCAGGCTTCTGTGTTGTGTGAAGACCTATGGTGAGGACCACGTGGCAAAGAAATATGGATGGCCTCTAGGACCTGAGGGAAGCTGACAGTTGTGAGAAAATGAATTTTCCCAACAACTGGAAGAATCTTGGAAGCAGATCTTTCCTCAAACTTTTGAGGATGCCAAAGCCCTGGTCAATACCTTAACTTAAGTCTCATAAGACCCTGAGCACAGGACACAGCTAAGCCATGCCCAGATTCCAACACCACTGAAACTGTGAGGTAATAAATGGGTGTTGGTTTAAGTTGCTAAGTTTTAGTAATGCATTAGGCAATAGATAACTAATACATATGGGCTACGTGCCATTTATTTTGTGTGCGCAGAGAAGCTTTTGGTCAATTTCTTATCCTTTCCTGGGCTCAGGTTGGTTAAACTTAACCTCACTGATTAAATTGCTAGCCAAAATATTTAATATACACATGTATGTTATACAAATTAATGTGTATGTTAAGTATATTTTTCAACCAACATAGGTACCATGAAAACATAAGGATATTCTGAATGTGCTTTAATTGCTTCAAGGATATGCAATGATGAAGTGAAAACAAAGAGGCTCCTTTGAACACAAGGTATACACAGGTATAAGGTGCCTTATACAAAAGTATTCAGTAAGAGGATATAATGTAAATAATGCAAGATCTGAATTTATAACATATAAATTATGTCACAGACATAATTGCCTAACCAGGCTAGGCATTTCACTTTAAAGTGAGTGAATCTAGCCATCAAGTAAAGAATAAGGAGTGGTGGAAACAGTGATGAAAATGTTCCAGCCCAAAGAGGCAGCTGTTATTTTGCCCTTAGAAGATAATTGCTATGGGAATATGTAAACACAGTGTTGCCAAATACACTGTTTTTCAAAAAGAAGGTAAAAATTTGGGTGCTTATGTGATAGCTCCATATTTTTAAAAGTTGCTTATAAATGTAAATTTTTTAAAAAAAATTGAAAACCACAGGCCAAATAAGGTAGGATTGTAGTTCATATCTGGCTGCCAGTTTGTAACTTGAATTAAAATTAATGACTTACAAGCAAAAATAATGGAGTATAAATGTCTAATTTTCTTAAATCAGCAGTAATGAATATGTCAGCAGGCTAGAGAAAGTCTGTATGGGCTTGTTGTAATATCCTAATGAGAGATTACAATATCCTTTGTCTTTTGATATTCCTATTTCTGTCCTTCTCCAGTGTAATGCTCAAGTGAAAAAGAGTCCATATCTGTTAAAAACTGTTCATTCTCAATTTAATATTTTGGTAACAGTTCATGAGGGGGAGTAAGAGGGAATTAGTAGGAGCAATGAGAAGAAAGATAAAGTACTTCCTTAAGTATTCCTAATTCAGTTCCAGAAAGTTATGGTCTACATCCAACTTTCCTTTGCCAATAAATTTTACACTAAACTAAACTCTAAATTAATGGATTTCAGACAGCAGTTTACAAAGAGAAGATAACCTGTGTTTCTTGAAATCATATTTGCCGAGGGCTTAAATGGTATCAAAATAACAGTAACTACTCATATCTCTAAAATCATTGCCACAAGCTGCTATTATAGACATCCAGCTTGTTACAAATTCCACTGTCTACCCATTCCCAGTTATATATGGGAGTTCCATATGGATATTTTATGTGACATCATGCAAATGCTCTTTCAGTAACCCCAGAGCATCTTCCAAGTCCTTCCCCTCTTTTTTAATGACATCTCACCCCAGGCCTAATAAGCCTATTGTGTTATTTGAACACATATAAGACATAGTTACCACTGTCATCTCCTAATGCTCATGCTGATACCACTCAATGTGATCTACAATTGGCATTGCATCAATCACACAATGAGGTGTGTGTGACTTGGGGCCCTGTCCGACACAGTGGTCCCAAAGGGGCACTACCTTGTGCAAACCACAGTTGGAGCTTATTATTTCTCTCATCTTGGAACTCAACTTCTGATCCATGAAGGCTGGCTAAGACCTCATCCCCAACAACATCAATATGACCTAGGAGCTTATGAGAAATGCAGAATCTCAGGCTGTATTCTAGACCTACAGGCTCAGAACCCAAATTTTAACATGATTTTTATGCATGTTAAAGTCTGAGCTAAACACCCAATCCCTGAGACAGATACATTGGGAACCTCTATAGCTGTCATAAATATGTAAGTTCCTCTTGCAACCTGTATTCCTCCTACCCCTTTATTTATTTATTTTTTGGCTTAGTCACTTAAGTTTAATGATTACCTTAAACAGGTTTCCCATCAGGCTTCAGACATTGCTTTAATGTTATATATTGCTAACATAACTGTGTTCTTCTATTGCCTTTTTTATCATTTTTTATCATTGTTTGTATACAGTTGTCTCCATTTCCCCCCACCACTTTCCCCTGCCCCACCCACTCCACCTCCTACCCTCCTTCCTTCCCCCCTTTGGTTTTGTCCCTGGGTCCTTTATACATGTTCTTTGGTGTTCTTTCCCCTTTCCCTTCTTTCCCCTGTTATCTCCCTCCCCTTCCCCTGTCAGTTTGTTCTTTATTTCAATGTCTCTGGTTATATTTTGCCCCCTACCCCTTTAGATCATCCTTATATCTTTCTGAATTTTACAGACTACCCTTTTGAAACAAAGTTTGCATTTCACTTTTCACTAGGCAAGGTTATACTAGAAGCTATTGAATTTTTCACTGGAAACTGCCCTTTGTATCTTATATAAAATTGGGCCTATTACCTCCCATTATACTTGCAAAACCACTTTTTATCTCTCTTTAAATCCCTATTAAGAAGACTTAAGGTGCACATACCTTTAAATCCAGCTATTATACTTCAGGAAATTTATCCTGAAGATAGTCTCACACAAGCACAAAAGGATAGATGCTCTAGTATGTTAACTGTAGAACACTGGTAATAGTACTGACATCTAACTATGTAAATGCCTATCAATCAAGAAGTGCTTAAAATAATCATATATCCATATAATCTATGCCTTTACAAAGTATGAAGAAAATCTGCATGTCGGTGCTAAGAAAAGATGCTTAATAAATGTTTAAATATACAAACCAAGCATAAAATTATATATTATATGCTATCATTTGAATAAGGTGTATATCTATGTGTATGTTTGTATGCTGCATAGCAGTGATTGTGTATTGGCTTATCTCACCTCATTTTCTGTTCTCTTCTCTCCTATGTGTCTCTCCTATGGAGACTATGAAAGATAAAAACTTGCTTTTCCAGACTCCCTTACAGCTAAGCTTGGGCATGTAAAACTGTTATAGTTCATTATCTATAATCAGAAGTTTACCATTGATGGCTCTTCCCTTTCTTGTACCCTGCCTAGAATGCCACCATGAAGTCTGGAGATGTACCACCCATTTGTTGATCAAGAAATAGCAAGCATGAGGACTAGAACCAATACAATAGAGCAAGAAAAAAATGTGTTTCAGTCTCTCTTGGCATTCTAGGGCAACAAAATCAGCACTGGGATACCAACATCTGTGGTCTTTTGCTATGAAAAGTAATTAAATCCCTGGATATTTAAACCACTGTGTAGGGGTATTTTGGTTGTTGTTGTTGATATTATTATTATTACTGTTATTATTAATTGGCAAACTATCTCTGATACAAGTGTCAACATTGTAGAGTGAGATGAGAGACAAAGACAGTATTTTGCTTCTTAAAATGTGACTCTTTGTGATGTTCAAATTCTGTCGTCAAAGAAATGACACACATAAACATAAAACACACTGATTTTAAAATGCAAATAAGTCAGTGAGTTTCATGCATAGTTGTTTCAAGTCCTGGCTTTTTAGAAAAATATTTTTTCACAAAATTGTTTCTGATATGTATAATATTACTAATAACAAAAAGTATTTAATGTGTCATCTCATAACAAAGTGCTTGTTATAAGGACAAATATAATTACATTAGTGATTATGCAACTTAATTGACAAATGGTTACTCTTCTCAGGAAGAGGAAGTAATTTGTCTTCTCTTATTTTAAAGATCAGTTAACCATCCCTTTTTATAGAAAAGCGATAGTGATAGGGTTTCATAGGATTGAATGCCCTTTCCCTTTTTTTTTTTCTTTTTTCTTTTTGCTGTTAGGGAAAGATGAAAACAAAACTCAGAAGAAGAAATGAGCTAAATATTTAGAGCATTATTCTTCACAAAGCTATTTTTTAAAGCAATGATCGCAGGATGTGTTCATGGGTAGGAATGGGCTAACTTAGTAAGTCTACATTCCTCAATTTCTGTGCATTCCCAACCAAGGCCTGTTTTCAGGACTGACCCTTGCCTGGCTCCTGAGAGCTGAGCTCTGAGCTCTTGGAATGCTCTTCCTGTACCATATTGACCCAGTGGTTTATGCCAGCAGTGTGAGTTATGCTAGACATCTACTTTTGCTCTGAGAATATAGAGTCTGATTAGCTAAGGTCAGTTGTGCCAGCACTGCATGCCTACTGTATTAACTCCTGATAAAAACTTTGTACAGCAAGGCTCCAGTGAGCTTCCCTCGTTGGTGAATCTTTGCTCATGTTGTCACCCATTGTTGTTGGGAGAATTAACTGCATCTCATGCAACTCCATTGGGAGTGGGGGGCTAGGACTTGGAAATGTGCACCTGCTATCTGTTAGACTTCACCTCATGAGCCTTTTCCTTTTGCTGATTTTCTGCATTGTTTTCGATGTGATAAACCATCACTGTGACTATAACAGCTTCTGAGTCCTGTCAGTCCTTCTTGCAAACCATCAAGCATAAGAGTGGTCTTGGAGACCCCTGACACAGTTCCCTAAAATTAAATTGAGCGGTAAATGACTGAGAAGTTGCATGATGCTAAGTAATTATGAAGTTATAAATATTTCCTTAAAATATCCCTTTATTCCAAATAATGGACTGAGGTATAAAGGCATATTTTAATGAAATATAAGAATAAGTATGAGCTAGAAACAGGAGTCAGCAAGAAATGATTATTGTGATTGATACCAATTATGTTTTCTAATAAGTTGGTTTTACTCTTTTAATAAAACATTTAATTTGGTATCAAAGAAAATAAGTGTGTAGGAAAATACGTTATTCCTTTAGTTAGTCAAAGCAATGGGACCTAACAGATAGTCTGTTTGCAAGGGAGTTAAGACCACGATTTTTTCCAAAGAACACCTACAGATGGCCAACAGGTACATGAGAAGATGTTCAGCAGCACTAATTAGGGAACTACAAATCAAACCCACAGTGAGAAATCACTTCACACCTGTTAGAATGGCTATTCTCAAAAAGGCAAGAGATAACAAGTGTTGGCAAGTATATGGACAAAAGGGAACCCTATGCACTGTTGGTAGAAATGTAAATTGGTGCATCTATGTAAAACAGTAAGGACATTCCTCAAAAAATGGAAATTGAACTACCATATAATCCAGCAATTTCACTTCTGGGTATTTATTTATCCTAAGGAAATGAAAACACTAGCCTGAGTAAATATATGCAATCCCATATTTATTGTAACATTATTTACAATAGTCAAGATATAGAAACAACCTAAGTGTCCATCAATAGATGAATAGATGAAGAAAATGCAAGATATATGTATACACACATATATGATATACAAAGAAAATGCAATGTGTGTGTGTGTGTATATATATGTACATATATATATTCTGTCCCCATATATGAGAATAGTTAGCATGACATCAATGTAACCTGGCAGCCAAAGAGAGTGGCCTGGAATGCACATGTGCGGACAATGACAACTTCATCGTACTAGTCAGTGGGGGCGGTAGACACCATTGAGTGAGAATGTGTACTATGTGGCTGTTGCATTCAAAATGACTGAGTGAGTATAGCAACGGATCTGTATTGAATTACATCAAGCTTGAACATTTCCTCTGTGGAAACTTCAGAATATTCAGAAGGCCAAAGCTATGAGCAACTGGTGATTGGCAGCTTCATCATGACAACATGCCTGCTCATGCATTACATCTTTTGAAGAGATTTTTTGTGGAACATCAAATCACACAGGTGACTCAGTGCCCCTACAGCCCAGATTTGGTACCCTGTGACTTCTGGCTTTTCCCAAAACTAAAATTACCTTTGAAAGCAGACAGAGTTCAGACCATCGATGAGATTCAGGAAGATAGGATGGGGCAGCTGATGTGACTAGGAGAACTGTGTGAGGTCCCAAGGTGCCTACTTTGAAGGGAACTGAGGTGTCATTGTCCTAGGTACAGTGTTTCTTGTATCTTGTATCTTTTGCAATAAATGTGTCAATTTTTCGTTTTTAAAAGATTTTATTTATTTATTTATTTATTTATTTATTTATAGACTGGGACAGAGAAGGAGAAAAAGAGTGAGAGAAACATTGATCGGTTGCCCCTCACATGCCCTCAGCGGGGTACCTGGCTTGCAACCCAGGCATGTGCCTTGACCAGGAATCAAGCTGACAGCCTTTCAGTTTGCGGGCTGGTGTGCAATCCACAGAGCCACACTAGCCAGGGCTATGTCTCTATTTGTCATATTTCATGACTGGATACCTTCTGGACAGACCTCATATTTGTAATGGAATTTTATTCAGCCATAAAAAGAATGAAATCTCGCCATTTATGACAAAATGGATGGACCTTATGGATGGAGCCTCAGGGCATTATGCTAAGTGAAATAAATCAGAGAAAGATAAATACAGTATAGTGTCACTTATATGTATGTGGAATCTAAAACAAATGAACACCAAGCTCATGGATACATAGAACAGATTGGTGGTTGCCAGAGGCAGGGTGTCAGGGATAGGCGAAATGGATAAAGGGCATCAAAAAGTACAAACACCTAGTTATAAAATGTCATCAGGACGTAATATATACAGCCCTGTGATTATAGTTAATAACATTGTATTGCATATTTGAAAGTTCCTTAGAGAAGAGATCTTAAAGGACCTCATCAGAAGAAAAAAAAATGTTAACTATGGTGATGGATGTTAACTAGATTTATGGTTCTGATCATTTTGCAGTATATACAAAAATCAAATCATTATATTGTACACCTGAAACTAATAACATTATATGTCAGTTATACCTCAATAAAAAAGGCAATGAGACAAAATTGAGAAATAATTTCAAGATGTAAAATGTTGTGCCTAAATGAAAATAACTGTAGTCTGAAAATATTCTCTGTGAATGAAAAGAATTAGATCTCTTAATTTTGTAATTTCTTCATGCTTCTGACAGTCTCTTTGCTTCCTGTTCATGGACTGACACATTGGTTTTAAAAATATATGTATATTTAGCAAAAGAAAATCTGTATAAACATAATTTTAAAATATGGATATTTTATTAAGAATATCTTTTTTGTGTTTTTTTATATTTTGTGAATATCTGCTTAATAGAATAAGAATATTAAGAATATCTTCCCCTTAAGCTTAATAAAATTATTTACTTGTTATTTCATTTGTGGTTTATTTATACTTATATTTCTAACTGTCATTATTCCAGAAAGTTTACAATTTGGCTAAAACATTTGCAAAAGGAAATTCTATTTTTACTTTGAAATTTGGAAACTGAGACACATGATCCTTTAATGAGAAACATTAAAATTCTTGAAAAGAACATTACATTGTTGGTGTAGACTGTAGAACTATATCATCATATTCTCAAAGCCTGGTGTAGAACTGACAGAAACCTAGAAGGAAATATCTTGGGGAATCAAAACATAAAGAAGTCAAGGACTCCAAAAATTCCAGTACTATGTTGAATAAAAGTGGTGAAAGTGGACACCCTTGTCCTGTTCCTGATCTTAGTGGGAAAGCTTTTAGGTTTTTTTGCCCATTGAGAATGATGATGGCTGTAGGTCTCTCATATATGGCCTTTGTTATGTTGAGGAATGCTCCCTCTATTCCCACTTTGCTGAGTGTTTTTATCATAAACGGGTGCTGGATTTTATCAAATGCTTTTCAGCATCTATTGATATGATCATGGGATTTTTGTCCTTCATTTTTTTATATGGTGTATTTCATTTATTGATTTGCGACTATTGTACCTTCCTTGCATCCTCTGGATAAATCCCACTTGATTATGGTGTTTGACCTTTGTAATGTATTGCTGGATCTGGATTGCCAATATTTTGTTGAGGATTTTAGCATCTATGTTCATCAGATATATTGGCCTGTAATTTTCTTTCTTTGTTGTATCTTTACCTGGTTTTGGAATTAGGATAACACTGACCTCATTAAAAGAGGTTGGGAGTCTTCTCTCTTCTTGAATTTTTTGGAGTAGTTTGAAAAGGGTAGGAGTTAGTTCTCTGAATGTTTGGTAGAATTTGCCTGTGAAGCTATGCAGTCCAGGGCTTGTGGGTGCTGGGAGTTTTTTAAATACTGCTTCAGTTTTGGTAGTTGTTATCAGTTTAGTCAGGCTTTCTGCTTCTTCTTGATTCACTTTTGGAAGATCGTATGTTTCTAGGAATTTATCCATTTTGCCCAAGTTGTCCAATTTCTTGGCATAGAGTTGTTTATAGTAATTTCTCACAATCCCTTGTCAAATTTCAATAAATGGACCTACCTACATTGTTATTCCCCTGAAAAATAACAAGTGGTATCTGTGGTAGACTGTCTACTGAAATGGTGCCTAATGCCCTCTCCTATCTCCTAGTGTTTGTGCCCTTGTAATCCTGTCCCCTTAGTGTTAGTTAAACCTAGTGATTCACTTCTAATAGTACAGCAAAAGTGATGGCATGTCATTTCTGAGATTAGGTTACAAGACTATGGCTTCTGACTGGCTGGCGTTCTCTTACTCTTACTTGCTCATTTTGATTAAGCAAGATGCCATGTTATGAGCTGCCTTGTGAAAAGTTCTATGTGGCAATGAACTGAGGGTACCCTCTGTTCAAAATACAATGAATTGAGACCCTCAGCTTGACAGCTGGAAAGACAATGAATCCTGCCAACAATATTGAGTAAGCTTAGAAGAGAATATTTAATGCCTCAGTTGTACCCTGAAATGACTAAGGTACCAGAAGATACTGTGGTTGCAGCCCTGTGAGAATCTGAATTAGAAGACCTGGATTCCTGACCGACAGAAATAAGAGATAATAAATGTCATTTTTAAGTAATTGTGATTTGGGGGTCATTTGTTAGGCAGCAATAGAAACTAAGATATTACTGTTCTCTCAGATTTCTAAGGCAATATCTATTTTCTTATACCTGAAAATTTAATATGGTATTTGTGCTGCCTGTTACAATGATTGAGAAAATCATTGGCTCAAAAGCATTTAAGGCTGGTCAAGATTTTGGCATGTGAAACAGTTGGTAAATTAGAGCCTGTGGTTCCCACTAAGTGATCCAATCAAGATTAGAATATTAACAATTATAAAGTTTAGAGTACTAAATCATAAGATGTTTGTCATCGTATTTTATTGAATCCATACTTCAAACCTTGAAAAGAGGGGGAGATTAGCATAAGAATAGAGATGAGTTGGCAGAAGTCTTTCACTCTGTTAAGTCAAAAATACTGGTACCTAGTAATTTCTACTTTTAAATGTATTCTATAAAAGCTATGTGAAAATTCTGTTAAAATGGATATATATGGAAAGAATATTATGATGATAAAGAGAAGAAGCAGTAATGACAGCATAGCATGTATGCTATATACTATGAAGACAGAGGAATTAGAAAGATTTCTCCTGACATGGACCACAAAACTGACAAGAAGTTATAGTAGTGTTGATTACTTTAATATGCATAGAGTGCTCACTACTTTATATTTTGAAAGATAAGATTGCTTCTTTCTGATTTCCAGTATTCTTACCTGCCTTGCTACCTAAGCCTGTTACCAGGGAAACAGACTGGGCCTTTGCACAAAATATATAATATCTCTCATACAAGATAAACATGGGATTTGCCATTCACCCTGCGATCCTTCCATCATCTCTATCCATTTATGTCTTCTCTTTCCTAACTGTGATATTTTCCAAACAATAGAAGACCCTACTACTACTTTCATTCAAGTATTGATACTAACTCACTATCATCTTTTATCCCTTACACCCAAGGTTGGAAAAATCATGAGTAATGGTCTTCAGTTTCCCCAGCTCACCATTGCAGCAGTACTCACATTAGGCAGCAAAGATATGTAAACAACCTGTGCATACACAACAAGATGAGTGCTCTAAAAGGAATTGTGATTGATATGGTGATATATGTAATGGGCTGTTATTCAGCTTTAAAACAGAAGGATATCCTACCAGTTTTAACAATGGAAATGGAACTGGAAGAACTTGAGCTGCATGAAATAAACCCTGCAAAGAAAAAAACCTGCATAACTTCACTTATGTGTGGAAGCTAAAAACAGTTGAATATATAGAACCAGATAGTAAAATGATGGTTACTAGGGGTAGGGAGTTGGGAGGAATGGGGAAATGTTGGTCAAAGGGTACAAAGTTGTAGTTATATAGGATGAACAAGTCCAGAGAGCTAATGTATAGTGTGATGACTATAGTTAATGATACTTTATTGAACACTGGAATTTTGCTGAGAGTAAATTTCAGGTGTTCTCATCATTTAAAAAAAAAAAAAGGAAACTTCCCTGGCTGGTGTAGCTCAGTGGATTGAGCATGGGCTGCAGACCAAAGAGTCACCGGTTCGATTCCCAGCCAGGGCACATGCCTGGGTTGTGGGCCAGGTCCCCGGTGGAGGCCATGTGAGAGGCAACCACACATTTGATGCAGACACCGGCCTGCAATGTCTGTGCCATTATGGATGAAATGAGACATTCACATAGACTACCGAGTACTGTGGAGGAAAAGGGCAAGCATGGCTTTTCTCTCAAGGGGAGAGAAAAAAGGCCAAGGCTTTTGCTCCCTTTGAGAGAAAAGCCATGCTGTCCCTTTTCCTCCACTAGACTCGGTAGTCTGTGTGAATGTCTCATGCCTCATCCACAATGGTGGACCCCATGAGCCGGGATCCATATCAGGTGACATCTTGCAAATCTATAGTACAAAATCACAGTCAGGATACTGCCATTGATATCGTCAAAATATAGAACATTTCCATCATCGCAGAGGTCCCTCATGTTGTCCTTTTGCTCTCATGCATAATCCCCCCGCCATACCTCCAGCCCACCCATCTCTAGTCCTTGGCAACAGTTAGTCTGTTCTCCTTTCAATAATTCTGTCATTTTGAGAATTAGTTATTTAAATGACCAATCATAGTATGTAATTTAGGGACTGACTTTTTTCACTAATTCCATGGTGATCTATCCAAACTATTTATATGAATAGTTTGTTTCTAATAATTGCTGAGTGGTAAGTTTATGGTATAATCTTCCCATATTTTGTTTAAGCATTTGTGTATTGAAAGATTTCTGGGTTGTTTCAATTTTTTGGTTATTACGAGAAATGCTTCTATAAACATTTGTATACAATTTTTTTTGTGTTGATATACATATTTACTTCTCTGGGATAAATGCCCCAGGGTGTAGTTGCTAAGTCACATGATGGTTGTATATTTAATTTTATAAGAAATTACTGAACTCTTTTCCTGAGGGGATGTATCATTTTATATTTCAATGAGTAACGTATAAGTAATCCATTTTCTCAGCATACTTGTCAACATTTGGTGTTGTCACTTTTTTTAAAGTTGTAACCATTCTGATAATTATGTAATGGAATATTATTGTGGCTTTAAACTGCATTTCCTTAATGGCCATGATGCCAAACAGTTTTTTTTTTTTTAACCATCTGTATAGCCATTTTCTCTTTTGTGAAATGTCTCCTTATGTCTTCTTCTCCATTCCTGATTGACTTTTATTTTTAACAAGTAAGTTTTGAGAATTTTTCACATATTCCAGATACTAGTTCTAGAATGTGGCTAGCAAATATTGTCTTCCCATATATAGCTGTGTTTTCACTGCCTTAACAGGGCCTTTCACAGAACAAATGTTTTTAATTTTGATGAGGCTCAATTTTTCAGTTTTACTTTTATTGATAATGCATTTGGTGTCAAGTCTGAGAACTTGTTACCTAACCAATATCCAGAAGATTTTTTGCCTTTGTTTTGTTCTAAAAGTTTAAGTTTTATGTTTTGCATTCATGTTTTTGATTAATTTGAGTTAATTTTTGATTAAGGTATAATATTTAGGTCAGGGTTCTTATTGTTTGTTGTTGTTGTTGTTATTGTTATTTTGACCTATGGGTGTCCAGTTGCACCACATCATTTGTTGGAAAGGCCTTCCTTCCTCCAATTAAATTCCAATTGCTCTTTTGTCAAAAGTTGATTGGTCATACCTGTTAGGGGATATTTTCTGGGTTCTGTATTCTTTTTCATTTTTTGATTTCCTGACTTTTTATGGGTGAATAGTATTCCATTGTATATACATATCACCACTTTTTTATCCATTTATTTGTTTCCATGTCTTGGCTATTGTAAGTAATGCTGCTATGAACATGGGAGTACATTTATCTTTTCAAGTTATATATATATATTTTAGATGTATTCCCAGAGTTGGAATTGCTAGATCATACATATTGTAGTTACATTTTTAATTTTTTGAGGAACCTCCATACTGCTTTACATAGTGGCTACACCCATTTCCAATCCTACCAACAGTACAGGTTTCTTTTGTCACATCCATGCCAGAAACCGAAACTCTTTAATATGATATACAAGGTCCTTTATAGCTTGGAATTACTTAATTTTTCTCATTTTCTGCCACCCATTCTCACAAAATGACTCATCTTTCTCTCATCAAGATGTACCTCATCATAATCTTCCTTTTGCCTTATTATTTCTTCCTGGAATGGCATTGTTCTTGCCCATCTCCTCAACCCACTTTCCTACTTATCTTTCTAAACTTAATAAAATGTGATTACTTCCTCAGTAAAAGTCTTCTTTAGGTGATATAGGCAATGACATACAGTTCTTATCTTATTCTCTTTGTGTCTGGACCATTTTCCACATTAATTTTGTGATATAGTACTTGCTACTAAAATGGTTTATTTGTATGACTCTCTAACAGACTGAGGGATAGGCTTTTATCTTAATTTATCTTTGTATATTCATGGTATAGTTCAATGCTTGATGTATATTCAGGACTCAAATAAAAAATTAATTAATCAATCATCAATCAATCCATACATTGCCTTAGTCCTCATGGTGAATATCCATCTCTTACTTAATACAATCATGTCATTAAAGTGTGGAATAAATTGAATTGAATCTTTTTTCTCAGTATTTTTTTCAAACAGTGATGGCAAATGATGTTAGAATTTTTCTACCTCTATTGGACAACTAATGCCTCTCTACAGTGCTACTTGCAGGTGCCACATCGTGATGAGGAGAATGTGAAAAGTACTTTGTTTAAACAATGAGCACAGGCTGGATTGAGCACTGGACTGCAAAATGAAAGGCCACTGGTTCGATTCCCAGTCAGGGCACATGCCTGGGTTGTGAGTCAGGTACCCAGTAGGGGGTGCATGAGAAACAACCACACATTGATGTTTCTCTCCCTCTCTTTTTTCTACCTTTCCCCTATGTCTAAAAATAAATAAATAAAATCTTAAAAAAATATAAATGTTATTGCTATGAGGAGGTTGATAGTTGGATTTATACTATACATTTGCCATTCCTAGTCTGTCTTTCTCCTAAATTTGTGATACCAATTTCTTTCAAATCATGTCTACATTTGGGGGAAGCCAAATTGCAAGGGACAATAGAGAAGAGAAAAATTCAGCTAAGAATTTCTGATCAAAATATGTTTAAATTGAATTTTGCTAATGTGTAAACTCTGGATATGCTGTAAAACATGCAAAAAATATGCAGATTCCTATCCAATTGTGCTGTGGTGATTCCTTTTCTTACATGATTTATCTCTGTAACTTCATAAAATTCTAAATGATTTGTTACCAAGCATGGTTTATGAAAACATAAAGTATATTAAAATAATAATTTCTTATGTTCTTACATTTCAAATATAAAAGTAGGAAAAGGAAACCAAGTAGAAACCAAGAAACTGACGTGAAAAGAAAACGCATTACATGCTTATAGATCAGTAACTTTTTATAGTCATTTAAATGCCAGAGGGATGGATGAATTATTTATAAGTGCTCAAAATCCCTTATCTGTAAGTTTTTCAGTTTATACTCTCTTGATTCACTGCCTAAAGGGAGTTTGCAGCAAAAGAATAAAATCCCTGGATCTACAGCCACACAATAGTTCACACAGATAACCTGTGCACTCCTTATGGGTAATACAGACATCAATAGGAGTCTCAAAAGACTACCTCTTGTGAGTGAGTGCATTTTCATTTCCATCCACTTACTTCACAATCTAAGTTGACAACAAAATGCTATCTCTGAAAGAATATTTAGAGTGTGTCCTTGTTATTTAACATTTGGTTTTCTTTTTTGCTTTTAATGTACAACTATAGAAAACGGAGACAATCTTACAAAGCAATATTTCTAGTTAACAAAATGTGAATGGAAGGGCATTTGACAACACGTGTAACATCATACTAAATCTTAAAAGGATATGCCTTATAAGTGAAGACATATTTGTAATAGGAAGATTAAATGAATCTTCTTTTTCATATCTACAAGTAAAATATTAATTTTGAAATTCATCCAATTCTCAACCATTTATTAACCATTTACAAAGCACCAATATTATTCATAGTACTATTCTAGTTAGTTAACGTTTAAAGGAAGTAGATATATAAACAAAATCATAACTAGCTGTATTTATAATTGTAGCTCACCTAAACATCCTCCGCATTTCCAAAATCCTGAAGGAAAGTTACAAACTGAAGATGTTTACAATCAGCTGACCACATGATCTCTGCTTGCTCTCAGGTTTCAAGCACTTCCCTCATTGAAATCAAGCTTGAAATGCCTAATAATAAGTTCACTTTTATGCCAAAACAATGATGACAAGGATACTGTGTGTTTTGTTATATTTAAGTAATTCAGAATAACGTAATAAAGTGAACCTGGCTATAATTCCTCTTCCATAAGTATATTAGTACAATTTTATGGATTGTTTTATTGGACTCACCAATTGTGACCCTGAAAATTTAAAAAAGAAATGCTCCCAAATTGATTGTACCCAAAGCAAGTAATTTTTGATGTAAGAGAAGAAGGTGATAACATAAAGGGTTACACCTTTGAAAAGCAATTCAAATAGGACCATTTACAGAAGTAGAACACTGTATACTTCTGTTTTTAAAAGTGGATAAGTATTGCAAAAGAAAATTTGCATATGTTTGCAAGTTTTGCATATTTGCAAATGTCTTCCATTATGCATTTGCCTACATGTCTTTCAGTATGCATTTTCTAGGCTAAAAGGTGACAGTGACCAGAGGAGACAGGGGAGGGAATTTCAGGGGAAAAGGGGAAGGGTTTACAGGAACAAGTATAAAGGACACATGGACAAAAACTAGAGAGGGGTGGAAATGGGAGGGAGGTGGGGAGGACTGGGGGTGGACTGGGGTGGGAGTAAAAGACAGAAAACTGTACTTGAACAATTAAAATAAAAAAGAAAAAAGACATTGAAAATAAATAAATAAATAAATAAATAAATAAATAAATAAAATGTTTCAAAATGGTCTTCTTAAACATAATATTTGATCCTTTTAAAACTTTTTGAAGATAGCTATACAACCATGTGAATGTACTTAATGTAATAAACTGTACACAGAAAAACAATTAGAATAATAAATGTTCTGTTATTTGTAAAAAAAAAGTAATAAAATACAAAATAAAAGGTGACTGTTAGCACAACACTATAGGAAAGTCTATCTTTCATTTAATATCAGACCTCATAGGATTTTACATTATTCACTCAAATTCTCCATTTTACACATGGCAAAATTGTCTTATCATTCCCCTTATCCCCACAAAGGCTCCCTATTTTCATATGGAAGAAGCATGAAAATTGACTAATCTAAATAAATATCCCTTAAAATGAAAGTTTTATAACAAGAGGTATAAAAACCTTCCATTAAAAGTATTTCTTTTTTTATTATCAATTAAACAAACACTTTTATGATTGAATGTTTACTATGTGCCAGGCATGGTGCTAAATTCTAGAGATTTTCTTTGATTAAACCAGAGGCTCTTCCATTATTAATATCATAATTTAGGAAAAAAGTAAACTTACATCCACATATGCATTTTAAAGTGCTACAAGAATTCAGATGAAGTAACTTTTAATTTCAGAAAATAGATTTGATAACCTTGTATTGCTTTATGATGTGCGAAAATCTTTCACCTATACATATTCATGAAATCCTCACAACTCTCTGAGGTTGCTACTATTATCATTACAAGAATAATAATTACAGATAACCAAGAATATAATTTAAAAGTACACACATATGTAATTAGGAAGACATACTCTTGTCAAGAAAATATTTATTTAACAGAAAAAGAAGTATTTAATTTCTAAGAGGTTTATATTGTTAAAAGTTTAATCTTAAACCATATGACATTATTTTAGAAAGCTACCTTCTATTAATAGAAATAAGTTTCAGCAATTATCAAGGCATTGTTATTGCATTCTAGGAAATGGTTAGGGAATGGGGTTTTAGTAAAACTGAATTTACTATTTAACTAAGAATGCCCTGTGTGTTAAATGGAACAGCCTAAGGCAAGGACACTGATGCATAAGCTATGGGAACATGTGGCCCAAAAACCTCTCATGAGTGGACAATTATATTGCTTGCTCTCACAAGTTATTTCTTTTTAGAAATATAGCCCTTACCAACCACAAATCTTTAATATAGTGAACACAGCATCAACCACAAAGTTGAAAGATAGGTCAGAATTTATAAAGTTTAAGTTATTGCTTTTGGCATTCTAGTAAACTAAGTAACCTAAACAACCCTGTCAATGGAAAAAGAAAAAAGAAAAATGTTGGAGAAAATACTTAAAAATATCTTAACGGCATCCAAGAGTTGAAAAATTGGTAAAGAAACACTCAGAGGCCAATAAAATAAATGTAAACTGAAACACAGAGGAAAAATAAGTTGAGGGATGGCTTTCAACTTAATAACAATTGACTAAAAGGAGAACTTGAACTTTGGTTTTCAGGTCCTATCAAGACCCAGAGAAGAATAGCAAAGCTCAGGAGTCAGCCAAGTTGGGATGTCTAAGAGGGAGTATCCCCAATAGAGCCAGGGTCCTAAGAATTATACCTTCAAAATAAAAGTATACTACCTGCAAGTATGCCTCCCTTCCTTCTTCCAGAATAATGCAAGGAAAAATGTCCAATTGAACTTTGGCATTGAGTTCAGTGGAAGAAAATTAAGTCTTCCTGGAAATTTGTAGCCAAAACACAGCCCTTATGTGCATGAATTCCACCTGAATTCCTACCACGTGAGTAGTCTGAAAAATCTCTAGCCAAGAATATAGTTGAAAGTGTCCAGAGCTGGTAAAACCTCCTGATTGCCTGCAGAAGACAATGAAAACACTCTCTGGAGACACTCATCTATAACCTAGGCTTCAAAGGAGTCCCAGAGATAGTTTCCAGAATTACACACTCAAATTACAAAAAATACAAAACACAAAATGAAATAAAGCATTATATATGAAAGCAAGCAAAAGCATCAGACAATTAAAATCAGACCTGCAGAAACTCCATATATGTGAATTATTAGAAAAAGATGATAGATTTAAAAATGAAAGAAGTGGTTAAATATGAGGAAAATAAGGAAATATAAAAAGAAAAAAATGTAAAAATATGCATATTGAACTTGAAGAATTAAAAATATTAAATTAAGAGCTAAATAGGTGAGGAAAATGTGTTTGATAAAATTTAATATCAATTTTTAATTTAAAAATAATTTCAAAAGAAGTAATAGAAGGAAATGTCCTTAGTTTGATAAAAGATAATGCCACAGATTCTATATTAAAAATCACAATTAATGGAAAAACATAAAAGATGTTCCCTTTAATTTCAGGAATGTAATATGAGTTCTACTTAACATTATACCAAAGTTAAAAGCCAGAATGATAAGTCAAGAAAAATAAATCAAATGATTGAAGAGGGAGAAACAAGATTGTCCTTTTTTTTTTCAGATAACACCATTATGTTTTAAAAATTCACCATCTACAGATTATTTAATTACACATAAGAAAACTTTTTCAAAAGTTACTTGATAAAAAATCAATATATAAATATTAAATGCATTTCTAGTCAATAGTAGCAATCAGATAGAAAGTGTATCTTTTTCAGTTTCCAAGTTTGTATCCAGAGTAAGGCATACATATATATTCACAGTTAAGTAACTATTAATGATGGTAGAAGAAAGTAACCAGTGCCTAGCCATTAACTAGTACATTGTCAGCAACCTCCTGAATCATAATGACTTCCTTCCCCTTAAATGTCAACACTATCCTGGTTTGAAAGATAATAATTCCTTTACTACTAGTGTTAACATGTGTAGGCATGCATAGACAATATAAAGTAGATTTGCCTCATTTTCATCTTACACATATATGCATACATATAATCATAGTCAACATTTTCTTTCATGTTTTATTTCTGTTGTCGAGATATCAATAGAAAAAGAAATAATTCAACAGAAAAATGGGCAATGTACTTGAATGGGAACTTTGCAGAAGAAGAAACCAAAGTAATGAATTGAACATATAAATAACCAGTTTTGTTACTAATTAAGAAAATATAGTGGTATAGCCACTATGAAAGAAAAGTATGGTGGTTCCTCAAAAAAACTAAAGATTAGAGTTACCATATGACCCAGCAATCCCGCTTTTGGGTATCTACTGAAAAAATTCAGAAACATTTATTTGCAAAGATTTCTGCACTCCCATGTTCATTGCAGCATTATTCACAGTGGCCAAGATATGGAGACAACCAAAGTGTCCTTTGGTGGATGATTAGATGTGGAGGATATGGTACTCACGTACTATGGAATACTACTCAGCCATTTGGACCTTGAGAATATCATGTTAAGAGAAATAAGGCACACAGAGAAAGCTAAGAACCATATGATTTCACTCATCTGTGGGATACAAAACTGAAAATCCTAAACACCAACAGACAACAGTATGCAGGTTACCAGAGGGAAGGGGATGGGGTGGTAGAGGATAAAGGAGGCCAAATATATGGTGAAGGAGGGAGATCTGACTGAGTGGTGGGTGCAGAATGTAATATACAGATTATGTATCATAGACATGTACAATTGAAACCTATATAATCTTATTAACCAGTGTTATGCCAATAAATTTAATAAAAGAAAATACAAATTAAAGCCACAAAGACATGCCATTTCATAGTCAACATACTGGAAAAAATTAAAATATCAAGCATATATGGGGATGTGAAATAACTAGAGACATTTTGTACTGTGGTGAGAATGTGATGTGGTACAATCTCTTTGGAAAAAGGCTTGGTTTTATAAAGTACAACTGAAAGTGCACATGTATTATGTTCCAACTATTCTACTCGCGGGTAAATTTAGGAAAACTTTTGCTTAACTAATCAGAAATATTCATAAAGAGTCTTAGCAGCATTGTTTTTAGATCAACACCTGGAAACAACTCAATTGCACACCAACACTAAAATAATTGAAGCAATATGCGAATTGCAATATTATAGGAACACTATGCAAATGTAATACTGTAGAAATAGTACAAAGTTGATGAATCATATTTATAAATGACAAGGGTGAATACAAAATACTAACATTTCTGGACCTCAGATTCCTTGTCTATAAAATTAAGGGTTTTCCCAGAAGAGAAATTTATATTATCTCCTACAAGCAAACTGAAAAAAACCCTCTAAGAACAAATTATTGATATTGAAAAAATCTGATTATTCAATAAAGGATAATTCAGGATGTATTATTCAATACTTGGGTAATTTCATTTGGGTAATTTTTCACTTAACTCTTTTTTTTCAATTAATGGAATTTTTTTGTCTCCAGAAGGAGGAAGAGTGTGTGGCGGAAGGTTATACCCAGACAGAACTATTGGCTAAGGTGGATTAAAAATGAGACTAGTCACAATATTTTACCAAGAAATATGGATCATTGGAAAGCAACTTGCAGAAGTGCCCTGTCAGGAGGGAAAATGTAATTCCAAAGCTGAATGGAACAAAGTGCTGGGAGCAGAGAGAAGGCAGTTGATAAGTCGCATCTGAGGAAGGTAAGCTATAAGCACAGTGGATATTGCTGTCAAAAATGCTGGAAGAGGAGGCTCAAAGTCTGAGTATCATTGCCCTGTTATTTCTGGTAGGGGTGTTCCTCTATATTGGCAGAGCAACACTGGACATTTTAAATGGCTCTCTGAAAAGAAAGCTGAGATCAGAAGAGATTGGATGCATTCACGTTGGTATGGTGATCTTGAGTTTTATGCTAAGTGAAATAAGTCAGACAGAAGAGGACAAGAACCATATGATTATACTCATATGTCAGAGATCAAAGAAAAAGCAACAAATGAACAAAAGGAACATACAAACAAACAAAAAACCAGCCTGGCAGATACAGACAACAGAATGGGGGTTACGAGAGGGACTGGAAGGCTAGGGAGAGAATGAATAGGGTAAAGTGGGTAAAATACGTGGTGGCAGATGGAGATGAATTCAAGTGGTGAGCACACAATAGAGTATACAAATGTCCTATTATAATGTTGTACACCTGAAATCTATGTAGTGTTATTAACCATTGTTCCTAGATAAATTTAATTCAAAAAAAAAAAAGAAAAGAAAAAAACAAACCCATTTGAGAGGTTGTGGCAGGGAGGGGTGATTGCCAGCATTACAAACTGAAAATTAAATTCCAGTTACTTCTCCACTTTTGAGAAATTGATTATGTAATCAGTATCAGAAGAGGTGGCACTAGAATAACACAGTAACATGGAGATTATGTTTAAACAAGGGAACATGGATCATTGCAGTGAATTGCTTCCTCTTTCATGACATATTTTTAAAATTTTTCAAAAAATTTAAGTACAGTGCATACAATATTGGTTTCAGGTATACGCTATAGTGATTTGACATTTAGATATCTTATAATGTGGTCACCACACTAAGTCCAGTTAACCATATGTCACCTTGCAAACTTATCACATTAACTATATTCCCCTTCACCTTTTTCTTCTATCCCCTCACCTCCTCCCCTCTGGCAACCATCAGTTTAATCTGTTTCTGTGTCTGTTTTTGTTTTGTTTTGTCGTATTTTGAATGAAAAATCAACAACTAGACATTCTGATCGATTTGATTCTGTCTACCAGGAGACAGGGATCTCTGTAGTTTTACACTCTGGTGAACCTTAAGTTGTGTTTCTCAGCTGCTGACTATTGGATTACCAGGCCATACTTGTATTGCTTTGCACCTACAACCACCTTGGCCCCTCACCACTACAATAGCAGTTGGTTTCTCTACCTTCCTCAGTCTGCCTCTCCTTCCTGGAACCAGACCAAAAAGATAGTCTTCAAGATCACCATTCTGAACCATTTTTGTAAACCGATGATGATTAGTTCAAATGATTCAAATTTGATGTATCAATTCTAATTTACTATCATTACCTAGGTAAGTAGTAATGGCATAGTAATTTAATATCTCCATCTTTGCAATAAACCACTGTGAGATAAATGCCAAAGTCAAGTTAGAAATAATTTAATATCTAATTTCAGGAGTGTTGAGCTGGTTTCCCTAAAGACAGACTGAGATGGGGATTCTTAAACAAGTAATTTATTGAGGAAGCGCCCTCAGGATGAAGGAAATGAAGGAAGCAGATACAGCAGTCAAAAAAAGTCAAGCAAGAATGTAGTCTAACCTGGAGAGTAGATTGACCCCTACCCTACAGGGAGTTCTGGAGCATGGATTGTACCACAGAGTAGGTGCTGTTGTTTATATGCTCGTACTAGTTGGTCATTGGCCACTAGCTGCTCCTGGGAATGGTGGTAGAATTAAGGGGGGCGGTGGGTACTTCACAGGCAAGATGAGGGCAATTCTCTGGAGAGGGGCGAGCTATGATGTTAGCAGGCAAATCTCAGAACAGCTGAAGAACGGAAGACGTAGCCAAGTAGGGAGGTTTTTGGTGTGGTGCCAAGAAGATCCACTAGAAGTAGAAAGAAATTTTCTAGAAATACTTTCAGTGTTTGTTGGACCATGGAATTAGTGCAACAAAAGTTGCCAAGTTTGAGTTCTATACAATATATTGCTTGATAATTCACAAACATATTTCAATTTACTTGAACAAAAGAGACTGGGTTTTTAGAATAACTTCAGTTTAAAATGAGACAGGATCTACACTTTTAGGGCATAACTACTAATAAGATTTCACTGAGCAGCAATACTTATAAACTGAATCACTGATGATTGTCAACTAGAAGAAACTATACCAATACAAATTGCAACATTTTGAAATAGTTGACAGAATAATAAAGATTTGGGACATTTCAAGAATCTCATATAATCTTTGAATTATATTTACAAAATAAAAGTAAATCACATTTATCTGATAAAAAAGGGGAAAACTTCATAAAGGGAGATATTTCCCCAAAGATATTTCTGAGTAGGAACATATAGTTTTCCCTCAAAAAATTCTAAAATCAGCATTTATCATCTATCCCAAATCAGACATAATTTTTAAAAACCTACTGCTAATACATTTTATGATCATTTATCAGCAAAAGAGAGTAGTAATTATTAAAAATGGTACCATTAACCTAAAGCCATCAAGATCTTAAGCTGCAGCTAAGGCTCCAGATGCTACCCAGTTTTTATACAAGGACCTTAACTCTTAGGAGCTTTCCTTTCTTCGCACATCATGTAAATTAGAGTGCCATGCTTCCATACCACCCAATGTAGGATCTAGGAGCTTCGGGCTCCTGATAATTCTGATGAGTCACTAAGCACAGCTCCACTCCACTGCTCTCATTTCCCCTTGTTACTGAAAGCCATAGTAATTTCTTTGCAAAGGGAAAGTAAAGACTTTCCATATTTGTCAAGTGTCTTTTAGAAAACAGGATATTTACGTATGTTTTAATTAAACAGTAAGTTTTCACATGCATGATATTTTAAAATAACCCTGTAAAATATTTACTGCAATTCCAAAGCTGAAAAAACTGGAGTTAAAAGAAGCTGAATAACTTGCCAGAAGTTTCACAAATAATACATGACTGGACAGATATTTGCACCAAAAGATTGGCCTTTCAAAAAAAATCTGTGCCCTTTTCTATTACATTAGTTATTCCCCAAGTGTGGTCCTTGGACTAGCAGCATCAGTATCACCTCAAAACTTGTTGGAAATACAAAACCTTGTACCTTAATCCAGACCTGCAATGGTAAGAGAATAGAAAAACAAGCCACAGGTTGGGTAGAAAATATTTGCAAAAGCCACATCTGATACAAAGAACTTTTAAAACTTAACAATAAGAAAACAAACAACCCCCCTAAAAAGAAAACAAGCAATCCAAATAAAAAATGGGCCAAAAGTCTTAACAGACCCTTCACCAAATAATATATAGATGGCAAATAAGCATGTGAAAAGATGCTCCACATCATATATCATCAGGGCAGCTACTTAAAACAAGGAGATACTGCCCTGGCTGGTGTGGCTCAGTGGATTGAGCACCAGCCTGCGAACCAAAGGGTCACCAGTTCAATTCCCAGTCAGTGCACATGTCTGGACTGGGGCCAGATCCCCAGTATGGGGTATTTGAGAGGCAACCACACATTGATGTTTCTCTCCCTCTCTTTCTCCTTCCCTTCCTTTCTCTGTAAAAATATATAAATAAAATCTTTAAAAAATAATGAGGTACTTCTATGCAACTATTAAATGGCCAAAATCTAAAAAATTGACAACAAATACTGATGAGCATGCAGAACATGAGGAACACTCATTTATTGGTAATGAGAATACAGGATGGTTCAGCCACTTTGGGAGACAGTTTGATTGTTTCTTATAAAATAAAAAAATCCCGAAAAATTTTAGACTTCCGGCCAAGATGGAGGCATAGGCAGACGCACTGTGCCTCTTCTCACAACCAAAATTAAGGACAACAAAGATTTAGAAACAAGAAAACAACCAGAACTCAGAAAATCAAACTGTTTGGAAGTCCAACAACGATTCATCCAGACTGGTAAGAGGGGCGGAGTCGCAGCAGGAAAAAGCAGAGGCGTGGACCGGGCTCGCAGGCAGCAGCGGCTGGCAGCCCTCAGGTGCACAGATGACTAGCAGACCCCGGGCACGGGGCGGCAACTGTGCAGAACCAGTGAGGCCGCACAAGGCGGCTGGCTGACCGGGTGGTCCCACATTCACGCACAGATAATCCAGGCAAAGGGGAAGCGGTGAAAGGGACTGTAATCTGAGAGAGAGTAAAGCAACCGCCATTGTCTCCTCTCAGACCCCGCCCCCACATACAGCGTCACTTCCCAGCGACTGGGCTGTCCCGCCCTGGGGAACACCTGAGGCTCCACCCCTCACTACGTAACAGCCGCGACTAGATAAAACAAACAAACAAACAAACAAACAAAAAAACCCAGAAATGGAAATGGCTCAAACCAGAGAACAAATCAAAGCCCCAGAGCCAATTTATCTAAGCGATGAAGAGATTGCCAACCTATCAGATGCACAATTCAAAACCCTGGTAATCAGGATGCTTACAGAATTGGTTGATTTTGCTCACAAATTAGATGAAAAAATGAAGGCT